>KN839855.1:218129-230044 GCA_000827185.1 Hydnomerulius pinastri MD-312 | reverse complement strand
TCATCTTGAGACGTCGTCGTGAAAAGCCTTTTGCGCGGAGAGCGAGGGTTTATGCGTGCTTTCGCTAGGGGGCGCCTACAACCTGAGGCGAAAGTGAACTGGGAGAAACGGTGCATGACCCGGAGGTGGTAGGTGCCGCAGATAAAGAGCTGCAGCAACGAACTTGAAACGAACGCTGAAATGTTCAATTGTTCGGAGTTCTTCCAGTGTTTTGTTGTTGGACCTACAAACACAAACCCGTCATTGCCCACCTCGAATGCTTGCTCCTGAGAAAGCTCCCATTTTCGGAAGAAAGGGCTATGTGATAAGTTCCTCGAGTATACGCTCCCGCATTGATCATATACTGGGAGATGTGCGAGAAGGGGAGGGAGGTCACGATTGTGCTAACTCATATCTAGGAGCTTTCCCAGATTCATGTCAGAGTTGGAACGATGCCTTGGGATATGACACGTTGTATATTTTACGGTACCATCGGCAAAATGAGAGAGCATGGTTTGGGCGTGGCTAATTACAAACGAGTAACCACCCACCTTGGGTTGTTGACTCCAACAGACATTGAAAAGAACCATGAAGGAGTCTGAACGGTGGACGACGACCGATCGCAAAATATTCTCGCAAGGTGGAAGAACGCAAGAGAATCGGAAGCGAGGATGATTCAAAGCATAGAAGGGACATGCACGGTGATAAGGACGCCACGAGGAATGCAAATTTTTCTCATTAACACCGACACATGGAACGAGGAAGCTATACGATTCACTGGATCGCGGGTCATGGCGCGAGGAGGATCAGATCGCCTGTGTGAACCTCAGCTTTGGTACATGAAAGAATGGACATTGACGTGTTATTCTTGTCATATACTCGTCGTGGAGGTGTCCTGAGCGGAGCGATAACAGTTGGGCGCAGTCGTTGCCTGGTGGAGCTGGAGTGAGCGACATGGAAGCTTTCGATGAAAGAATAGAACAGTGCGTGAGTTGAGGGTGTAAGATATTTATGTGTCGTGCTAATAGCCACCCCATTGACTGCCACCTCATGGCAGGACCCCGGTTAAAGTAAGTGATAACACCGAGTGAGCTCCACCGCTCTCGTTGTGTGAGACGTTGGCGAACCCTGTTGCCACTGCGGATTGTGATTCTGGTGCATGCCAAGCGGGTCATGTACGACATCGCAGTTGGCGAACAAGAGTGAACGTTTGAACAACGATCGACTTTAGCAAGAATTGGGTTGACCAAAGCGAGCAGGCGGCACCCTCAAATTGGGAACACCGATGACGTCAGGGGTGCTCCTTGTGTGAGTGGCGTTGAACGGATTTGGACGACGAGATCTGTGAGATGAAACGGCGCGTTATAATTGGTTACGGGAGAATCACAACCAGGTTAGCCAACAGTAAGTTGGTGGTCATAAGTAAACGGAGTCTCTGAACAACCTACATGGTTTTTTGACTGTTCTTCCAGTCGGCATTTGCAAGTTCAATAAGACCAGACTAGCTCACTTCTTCAGAACAGTGCCTTTCTATCCCATACTCCTATCGTTGAACGTCACCAACAACACTACCCAACTATCTGGCGCAACCCGCCGGCCTTCTGACCGACAAGACCCACTCGCCAATTTACGACCCTCGTTGCATCGACCACTTTCCAGTTCTTCCAGCCCGCTGCACGTTTGAATTTCCCAAAATTTAGACATCGGTTCTGGAAACATCCATTGCCAATCCACTTATCGCATCCCGGTCCCGGATTACCGACGGTCTTGTCTCTCGGTGGTGTTATACCACAAGATAACCCATTGTTGAAGGTAATCAACCCGAAATTTTTTTCGTAGTTCGGGTTTGGTCGTCATACCATCGCGAATCACTCAAAGCCGAAGTGAAGACCGAATATGTATGTCCCCCCGTTCTTGCTCTCTCCCTTCACTGGCTCACCCATCCCCCGCCCGCACGATGCGCACGCCTGGTCATCGCTCGCCGACGATGCCCGTTAGTATCATGACCTCTTCTTCGTCAACCCCTCCTCAAAATCCTCTGGACGATGCTCGTCCCGCTGGAGGCACGGCCCGCTCTGGGGGTACACGAACACCACGTCGCGTACAATGGGCGAACAGCGATGATATTCGGGTCAGCATCGACCCCGAAACGTCCCCCCGAGTAAGCATGCACGCTCTCGATGAAATGGGCCTCGATGTACGTCCCGTTATCTTTTGCTTTCTTTGTCGAGTACGCCGATGCTCATAATGTGAATCTAGCCGAATGCGTTTGAGACGCTGAAGGATGCGCTGGAGCGGCATCAGTCGATGCGGCGTCCTGAGAAAGGCTCTGAGGGTGATCGAGAACGTGAAGCGGAGGATGCCCCGAGTACATTACCCGCTCCGCCTCCCCTCGCCGTTGTCCCTATGCGCGCAACAGCCTCTGCACCACCAACCCAACAAAACCCCTTCTCCAGTCCTCCTCTTCCTCCATGGGCTTTCCCGCCAACCTACACTAACAGCAACGACCCATACCCCAGCATGGCGGCGCCCCGGATCCAGATCGCAGATTCCAACCATCCGTCACATAGAACAACAACCGACTCGTCAACACAGCATAGTTCCCCTTCGACTGACCTTAGTACGCCATACTCGTCGTCCCCGCTTCTTGCGCAACGCACGCATGATGTCCCAGGAGAAGTATGGATTGACCCGCTTGAACGCGAGGGTTTGCCTGTCGAACCTAGGATGTTGAGCGTCGATACCGATGGAGCAGGTGGAAGTGGTTTCAGCAGGAGAAGTAGAGTGCCTGGCAGACAGGGAACCGCAGACAGTGCTACGAGTGCTGGGGAGAGACACGTCGAACGTCTGGCAGCCCACCAAGCCGCAGGAGTTGTGAGGGCGCATACGAGGCGTGGATTTAGCTGGCTCCATCGTTCTCCCGGAGGTAAAGGAAAAGGGACGTCCAAGGGTGCTCGTCGAGGAGGTCGGGAGAAGGACGCAGGTGAGAAGGAGGATAATTCCAACGAGAAAGAGGGGAAGGGCAAAGGGAAGGATAGGGACACCAAGCGTGGACATCGCCTTCATCGCCGTATCGCCTCTGATACGGAGAACGACACCGACTGGACGGATAACGATCTTACACTTGGGCCGCGTCCGGCGAGAGCCAGAAAAGGCGTTCCTTCTAATTGGTTTATGCCCATGATGCACCGTGGCACGGGTATGCTCCCGCACGCGGACCATCATGACCCGGAGAATCACCCCCACGGCGCAGCAAACCCCAGGCTTGGTACTGGCGTGCTGAGCGCGTTGCTAGCGCTATACGGTCACGATCACGAGCATGACGACGAGGGAAGTATCAGTGGGGCGAGCACCCCAGGTCACAGGAGCCGTGGCAGCTCGGATGCTGGCAGTGACGACGGTGGTCTTGAAAAGCCCCACCGTCCTTGGCTGCCTCTGCACGACGACAAGGAGGGTAAGCGTTCTGTTTCGGAGGGACCCAAGCACGAGAAGGACAGCAAGGATAAGAAGGAAACCGGAAAATACGGCCTTGGTCGCTCCCTGAAATCAGGCTCTGCGTCCGCTTCTTCCCTTCTTGCGCACCTCCGCAGCTCTTCTGTACCCGCGTCGACGACCGCCGCACTCATCGCGGGAGCTGGCACGCTCAGCGGAGCAGCCGCCCCGAAGCAAGCGACTCTCGCCCCGAACTTGAAGAAACCTGGGTTCGGACTTGTCAGGTACTCGATGGAGGATGGCCCGACCCTCGGCCATCAAGAGACCACCACACCTCGACCCCCTGCCCCACGTGCCCCACGGCGAACGCGCAGTACCGATTTCGATTTCACGAGTGCGGTAGGGGGAAGAGTGAGTGAGGAGAGCGAGCAGCACGAAGTCGATTCGCCGGATACGTTCGCTGCTACGACTGCCGCGTCGTCACCCATCACTGGGGAGTCCAATCACGCGCCGTTCAGGCCTCCTGGAGATTTGACGGATGCGGGTGTGGTCACGACTCCTGGGGGGAGGAAGCGGTGGAGTGGGATGTTGAAGGATCTTCCGCTGCCTATTCCGTTACATGGGGGTCACTTCAAGGGATTCTCCCTCTCGCTTCCTGGTACGCCGAAAGAGAAAGGATCGGGCACGCCGAGCGTCAGCGGAAGTGCGACGCCGAAGACTGCTAGTGTGGGGAATACGCCTTTGGACGAGTTTGGTGAGAAGAAGGATTATTTCGATGCGAAGTATATAGAGAAGGAGACACAGAGAATCAAGGATAAAGATAGGAGGGAACGGAAGGAGCGAAAGGAGAGAGAGAGAGAAAGAGAGAAGGAGAAGCGGCGGAAGAGGAAGAAGGCTGAAGTCTATGTGCGTATTCGTTGGGTCACGGCTCTTCGGGGTTGGTTGTCTGACATGCTCGTTTCATGGCCATAGATCACGAGACACGTCGCTGCCATTCTCCAGAGACAGGAGTTCATCTT
Source organism: Hydnomerulius pinastri MD-312 (assembly GCA_000827185.1). Lineage (NCBI taxonomy): Eukaryota > Fungi > Basidiomycota > Agaricomycetes > Boletales > Leucogyrophana > Leucogyrophana pinastri. The sequence continues at coordinate 225,614 of KN839855.1, read as the reverse complement.
GAAACTCGCTCGCGCGATGATGATGTTCGGCGGCCCCTCGCACCGTTTGGCCGCACAGATTCAAAGCACTGGGCGCGTGCTGGATCTCGAGCTTAGCTGCATGTATCTTCCAGACGTCATGCTCATCTCCTTTGAGGATAGCGCGACTGGGACGAGCAACGTCAAGTTCATCCGCCAAGGGAGTGCACTCGATCTAGAGAAGCTTGGGGAAGCTCACTCGTTGTACTGGAGCGTGAGTACAACATCTTTTCGATCACCTCTATGCGACTTACTTTGTGTCTGTAGGTTATCCACGACACAATATCGGTGTCTGAGGCCTCGGCTTCGCTGGATATTCTGATGCGCAAGAAGCCGTTGTACAACTTCACCCAGCTGATCTTGATCGGAGGCATGTGCTCGGCCTCGATTTGCTCTGTCTCTTTTTCAGGCTCGTTCATCGACTGTCTCGCGTCAGCGCCATTGGGTGCACTTCTAGTTGCAATACAGCTGCTCAGCGTCCGCAACGAACTATATGGGAATGTTTTCGAGATTACCATTGCGACGCTCCTGAGTTTCATAAGCGCAGCGTTGGCCTCGACCAAGCACTTCTGCTATTCGGCAGTGGCTAGTAGTTCCGTGGTGCTGATTCTGCCTGTGAGTACCAATTCAGGTATCACCATCCGTTTTCGACCTAATGATCGCACATATAGGGTTTCATTGTCCTTTGTGGATCTCTAGAGCTCTCGTCGCGTTCGCTGGTGGCCGGTGCCGTCAGGTTGTGCTTCGCCCTGATGTACTCGCTCTTCCTGGGCTTCGGTCTCGCCATCGGAGCTGAAATGTACCAAAAGTTGCTCGGGCGATCAATAATCGGCCCCACTGACTATACCTGCGTGGACTCCCATGATCCTATGGGTCCTTGGTGGCAGCAGACACCGAGTTTGTGGTGGGCGTTCTTGACGGTGCCAATGTATTCGCTTTTCCTGAGCATGAGGTTGATGGCCCCCTGGAGACAGAAAGAAATAGTGAGTACCTATTGTTGCCTTTGATGAAGGCGAGGATTAGCCAGGAGAAATCCCTCCGATCCCGCCGATGATGTGACTTCCATGGCAGATGCTGACGGGTATATTGTGCACAGATTCTGTTGATTGCGATCTCGTGCATTGGTTGGGTCACGAATCACTTCGTGGGTACCAAGTTTCCGAATCAGAGTGATATCAGCGCAGCAGTCGGGTAAGTCGCGTTTTCCTCATCGGCGTACTTAGGATGCTCACGAGACGGTGCGCGGTTCGTGCAGTGCCTTCGCTGTTGGGTTCGTCTCGAACCTGTACGGGCGCTTTTTCAATGGGAGCGCGTTTGTCGTTATGGTGCGTTTTTCGTGATAGCTCAGTTAACTTCATACTGACAATTTCTCCGATTGGATCAGATTACTGGCATTCTTTTCCAAGTGCCTTCGGGCCTTGGGAACGGTGGGCTGTTGAACTTCGTGTCAGATCAGACGTCAGGGTCTTCATCGTCGTACTTGAGCGGATTCCAGACAGCCTTGCAGCTGATCTCGGTGGCCATTGGACTTACTGTTGGTCTGGGCATTTCCCTTGTCGTCGTCCATCCGGTGCAAAGTCGCAGACGCGCTGGAGGCCTTTTCAGCTTGTAGGCCCCGAAGATAGGAGGAGGAAGATGGCAATAACTTAAACTGGTGGCTCGGACTCGGATCAACACGTGATCCAGAAAAGGCAGTTTCGCAACCACGGCTCTTTCATCTCACGTATACACACAGGTCGCCTTCTGACATTTGACGAAGGCCTGCCTTGGCCATGGGCTTCATTCTATAATCGTTTTGTTTATCTGTGTTCTTCCGGCCACTGGCGCTGTCACTCCTTTCAATCCACCTCAACCCATCAAATATATCTTCACCATACTTTAATCCCACATACCTTCAAGTTGCATGTATTCCCGCTCTTCCTCCGAGCTTCCCATTCTCCTCTTATCCTTTGATGTATCACATCACGCTACCCACCCACGATTTCCTTCATCTCCTACGGACCGACTCTTATCATTTCTAATGCATTTCCCTTTTGGTAGATTCGCTCGCTCACGGACTTGCGTTTGTGGCACACCTGCATGTACATATACCTCAATTTTAACCTGGCTGAATCTGAAGGCTTTGAGTCTTGGCTTCGCGCGCCAGCCTCAGTGACACTGGCTCAATGACAAGTCTGTTGGAGGGAAATATGTGGCTACGGCCCTATACTCACCTTGCGCCAACAGGCTCAGGTTCTTTGCCTTTCGTGAACTCGATCAGTAGTGTATCCCCTTCATGCCGACATTCCACCTCGGGAACCTCGTGCCGTTGTGCATTCGCCATCAAGTCCCGAGCACGTTTACAAGCTTGCAAGATCACGGAGAAACTAGCATGAGAGTCCACGATCTCACCATCCGATATCTCCGTGTTTGCATCAACTGGCCTGGCGTCGAACAGCTGTTGCTTGAGGTCATCATATGCTGGATTGACGTAAGGTAGTTTATCCTGAAAATAACATAAAAATCAGACCAGTCGTATTCATCTCGAAGAGGCATCCTACTCACGATGATCGTCCAATCCTTCGGCCACGCCGACTTGACGAAGTTGTGATATTCCTCGAGAACCGGGCCCCGGTTTAGGGCAGGTAGCAATGTGTCTTGTTACTATCCGGTTCCAAAGCCATACATCCACTGCGCGACCAGGCTCTGCCTTTTCCCAACCCCCAGCTGCAAAACCGACATCACATTATAATATGACATCATCTCTGAGATGGATCAAACCTTACGAGGAACATGAGTATCTTTTCACTTGAATGGAAGCAGCTGTCCTGTCAAAAAAAAAAAAGGATAATGAAATTCAAAGCCAAGCTTGGTGATAGCCAGACATCACATACGGTGGTTGGGTTGTGCGATCATCCCGGGTTGAGATTGCAATCGACCTTCATTGCCATCAGTCTGAGGGCCAGTCCACAGAACCTCTAGCGACCTACGGTACCGAAGACGTCTGGGCTCGCTGAGCGCTTTGTAAGATAGCTTATCAGATTATTTGTCGTCGCCATCACGGTCACGATGCACACTGCACGATCAGCTTGTTGCCTGGACAGACATGTCAGTCAGCAATTTTAGTGTGCACTATCGGAAGTACGTACGTCGAGGACTCAGAAGGGGTTTCTTGTTTCTGGTGAGTAGCACGCCTGCCTGGAGCAGCAACATCACTCGTCGTACTAGAAACCTCATAGCAGAGGCCATAGCCTGCATTTGTTGCATCTGCCTCACTTCTGAGTGGAGCACGTTAGCACGTTGCCATGAGCTTACCGTGGTACTAACCGTGAGCGGTGTCGTTCAGAGCCTGAGCGGTTTCTAAGCAGAGATAGGGTAAGAAGTTGAATGGAGAATGGCACACAATGGACGCTTACAGATACGAGATTGCTAGTGCAAGGAAGCGCGCACCGTCGACCCCGAAACCGGGCTAGTGCGCGTTTTGCGGAGTATGCAGGTTTCCGTGCGTCCATCCACGGAGGCGGAGGGCGATGAGAGTGAACCTGAAACACCCTACCCACACCTATTCGCGATAGCCGATGCCGCGGACGCGTTCGGAGCGATTACTGCGGAGCATATGGCGTATTACCAGGGGGAGGTGGCGGAGCGGAATTTGGTTAGGCTTGTTGGAAGGGAGGCTCGGGCGAGGGTTGGGTCGACATCGGAGGGCGAGGACGGGCGGAGTGGGGACCTGGCACAGGTGGATGGGGAAGAGAAGGGGGGTTTAGAACTGGAAGAAGATACCCCTGGTCCGCCTATGATCAGGGTGTCTCTTGGGATGGTGGGTACTGTACCTGTCCTGCCTTCTGTTCTTCTCTTGTTCGTCCCGCCTGGTCTCCTGCCTACTGATCCCCTTTCCCTCCCACACACGTTAATACTAACCCTTCCCCTCCAGACGAAATCAGCATACGAAGTCGCTGGCGTCGTAGGAACCAAAGACGACGGGACCGAGGATCTGGGCGCTGCTGCTATGTGGGCCGCGCATGGGCATCAAGACGTCGACTTGGACGGGGTGTGCGTTAATGGGGATGAGGGTAGGGGCAGGATGTGGAGATGAGGTTTTTGGTTCGATGGTGCCCGTTGACTGAGTGGGGTGACGCACGGAATGCGGATATTTGACGGTGCTGTTCCCTTGTTTGCTTCGGAGGACGGGGCGGGTTTCTGGTGTTCTTTTGCGGCCACTTTTGATCTTTTACTAGGGAAGAGGCCGAGATAGATAGATATCTCGGAGGGTTGGTGGAAACGCATAGAAGTAGAATTCGGGATTCAACCGTAATAATGTTCACCACCCGTTCGGCAGTAATGAATTTCGCAAAGATGTTTGTCGCGGGTGCCGGTGAGCCCATGGGCCAGTCCAGGCTGGGACAACTTGACTCGGAAACCCTCCTTTACCTGTGGCAACTCCAAGGACTGCAGTAAGCGCCATGGCACACACTCGCACAAAAGGTAGTGCTCACGGAATGGAGAGCTTGACGTGAGCTGGTTCTGGCGAAGACCGATGTCGATTGGTAAGTTGGTATGGCCCGGGGTCCCAAACAATGTTGAGCACTTGTCTCTGCGTTGGCGCCCATGGCAAGCGCTCACCGCTGACAACGTGGTTACCTGCAGCTTCCACTTCTCACACCACCAACTTGTTCTCTTCCTCATCGTACACTCACAGACTTCTTTTCTAGCATGAATACAGACAATCAGACTCAAAATCGAGACGCAATCGGGTACGTGGTTTCGTTGGAGGGCTTCAGGGACACTGCACTCAAGGTGGTATAGGCAACCGATGGACGGGCGATTCATCATCAAAGCATCGGGTGTGGTTTCTACCCTAGACGTCTAACCTGCCTTTGAATTCACTCTTTTGCGCTTAGGAATCGAAATTCGCAACCAAGCACGCGGCAGGGTCGTAGGGTCAAGACGATTCTGCGTCAATTTCTCAGTTGGCGACGTTCTGCGGTCGACGGGGGATGCGAAGGAGAAGAAGAAGCGCGCAACATGGAAGAATACTCTCTTCTTGTAAGTGCGAAGCTTTCAGTCAGGCTCGCTGCTTAACGTTACCAGCGACGGAGAGAATAGCTCCATCCTGGAGATAGGACTTTACCAGAAGCGCTCTTTATTACCGGACGAGTATGTGGGAGGCTTCAAGGGCACCGTTGGCGCACTCGTGGGGAGAACGGCGGACGGAGGTATGGGAGTCATCCGTGTGTCTTCGTTTTCGCTGACACGTTCTGTGCGGTTACAGTGATCGAAGAAGCTCTCAACAAGGCTACCGCTGGGGGCCGAGTCGCTCCCACCGGTATCACAATCAAGTTTGGGTTATCAGTGGAGGGGTCGGCGGGGACCGCTGGCGTAGAACACCTTCGGGCAGAGGACGCGCAGACCAGAGCCAACGTAGCAGTAAAGGAGTTGAGTTCCACGCCCCAAGCTGTCGGCCTTGTGACGGGTGCGGTGGACACGATCGGAAACGTCGCGGTTGAAGCACAGACAGTCGAGAACACGTGGGGTGTCCTACTTGGCCGAATCCAGCTCTTGACGACAATCGTAGACGGTATTGCCGAGGTATGTATCATGTTCTTAGCAAGTCTTCTTGGAAATCTGAACGTCCCACAGATTCACCCATATGTGTCTTTGGCGTGGTCTGTCTTATCAGCCGCAAACAAGGTCTGTATACTGAAGTCGACACTTATGATATCGCTGAGCACTATCTTGGCCAGATGATCATCAATCAACAGGCTCGCGACGATCGCATCGTTCGTTTGGCAGGTACCATGAACGACGCTTTCGCCTTCGTCCACGACGCAGAGCCCTTGAAGGCTATTCAGGCGCACTTGAAGGTCATCACCCTTCTCGTCCAGCAAGCAACGGAGTGCGGGTACTTCATCGCTGAATATGCGAAGCAGAATAGTTTCTGTGAGCCACCGTTCACTCAGTTGTTATCAGCGTTAATCTTTGGTCGCTAGTGACCCGAACAATGAAATACACATTCTCCGACATCGATGCCAGGATAACGAAGTACGAGAACAAACTCCTTGAGTTGAAGAACGCGTTCCTTCAAGGTGCCACTGTGCATACAGCAGTGACGGTCCTTCGCATCATGAACCGGGTTCAGGATATCTGTACGTGACTCGTAGTGACTACTATGGCCGTTTACTAATGTATCTGGTTCATGCAGCCACGGCCATCGATCTCAACGACATGCCATATGCTTCCGGAGCGCGGTACACCCGGGAGAAAGGATGTTTACCGGGTACCCGCGAGACTTTCATCGGCGAGATTTGCGACATCATCAATAACCCTGCCGACGACGCCCCTCGTGTCTGCTTGCTTACTGGCGTCGCAGGCTCAGGAAAGTCTGCGATAGCGCATACTGTTGCTCGCCTGTACGACCAGCAACATCGTCTAGGCTCGTCGTACTGCTTCGATACCTCGCACGCTGCTACACGTCACCCTGGCAATTTCTTCAGTACCATTGCTCGCGATCTTTCGGACCATGACCCTCAATACAAAGAATGTCTTTGGGAGGTTGTGAAGGATAAGCGCACGCTTCGAATGTCGACCTCTCCTGTCGAGCAGCTCGAGGAGTTCATTGCGAGACCCAGCGAGCATCTTGATGTCATCGGGCCGATACTAGTCGTCGTCGATGCCCTCGATGAAAGCGGTGATCGCACTGCCCGAGGGAGTCTCCTGTCTGCCCTTTCCAAGCGGATCACCGAGTCTAAGCTCCCTACCAATCTCCGGCTGCTCATCACTGCTCGTCCTGAGAGTGATATCCTTGCGATGCTTTCCAGCTCGCAGGTCGCTCATAAACAGCTGGATGACGTGGATACCACCCTGGTGGATGCCGATATTGGGAAGTTCGTCAAGGACTCTCTCTGTGGCTACCACGAACTTGACCTTCGCTGGCATGATCAGGAGTGGTGTTGACTTCTTGTCCTTCACTCCCAGCATCTGTTTCAGTGGGCATCAACTGCCTGCCGCTTCATTAAAGGAGATGGCTTTGTGGGGGTGGATCCATGCCAGCAATTGGAGCTTTTACTTCGAACTATCGGTGGTGATACTCCCGGTCCTCTGGATGTGCTTTATAGGACTATCCTGGGCCAGCTATTCAATCCAGCTACTATGGACCAGTTTAGGGATGTCCTGGGTGTGGTTCTTGCTCTGAATGAGCCACTCTCTCTATCAGCACTTCAGGGGATGTTCCATGGCAAAGTCAACTTCCGACGCATTCTTCAGCCCATGGGGTCATTACTGGCTGGTGCTGTCAATGAACAGAAACCCATCCAACCTCTTCATACCTCGTTCCGAGACTTCCTACTGGATGGGGACCGCAGCTTAGCCTTCCATGTATCCATTACCTCTCATCACCAGTGCAACATTGGGCTTGCATCTATTGCCTGTATGCAAAGGATGCTCAAGTTCAACATGTGCAATCTGCAGGACTCCAGAGTTCTCAATTCA
>KN839855.1:169042-202558 GCA_000827185.1 Hydnomerulius pinastri MD-312 | reverse complement strand
TGTTAGGGAACACTTAGCGATGGGACTCAGAGAGAACCAGAAATGCTAGTAACAAGTAACATTGGTTAGTAGTTCGACTTACAGAGGCGCTATCATACCTAGTAACAAGTAACAAGCGCAAGAATGGGGAAAGGAAGAGAAAAGAGAAAAAGGGGGCAGTCCTGGATCAGGTCTAAATAGTGTCTAGCTATTTGTGTGTCTGTGTTGTGACGAAGGAACATGCATCATCCATGAGGTGTGATAGAATATAGTGGAAAGGGATAGAACGTGTGATGTACGAAAGGATAGATAAGATCAGATAAGAGGAAAAGAGATAAGATGAAAATTGTTCCTAACATGAGTCCTCACTATTAGCGAGCGTCAATCAGTATTTGCTGTTGTAGGCAAGTGAAATGATTGCACCATCGGGGATGGTGTTGGAAATGGCTGTTCCAATAACGCAACGATGATAACAACTGGCGCTCATAAGCGGCACCAGGGAGCAGATTTACCGAGTACAGTTGGTGCCAAGAGTTTGCGGGCTGCACTGACTTCTAACAGGAAGAGCAACCCTCCCAAAAACCGCTTTTGCTGTGCACTTATCAAACTTTGTCACGATCGACGATGAGCCTAAGGTAGAAGGACGCCTTGCGACCGAGCTCGGAGCTTCAATCTTTCCTCGGCTTTGAGCCTGCGATTTCCAGGTTCTGAACGGAACGGTAACTTCTCTCCGGAAGGGAATCGCTCGAGGATCGGTTCAGGACGTATCTATGTCAAACTCAGATAGTGCAATACGTGAAAAACGGCGAAGTTACGAATTTCATTCGAACATTTCGAGGCAGTTAACGGCTAGTGAATCATTGCCTTGCTCCGCAGAACCAGCGGTTCCATGTGGGTCGACGGAATGACCGGCAGACAGGAGAGATCTTGTTACGCCGCATTATGCTAACCTTTGGTCACCTTACAGCCTCAAGGTGCATCAATCCTGTTCGTGTACTACTTCCGAAGGATCGGATGTCTTTCTGGTGCGTGGTGTAAAACAATGAGGGTTTAGCAGATCCTATATAATGAGGGGGGTTGGGTCAGTACTCTCTCAATCACAAGCAGTTTCCCCCCTGCAACTCCTCCCTTGTTCGTGCACGTAGAGTTATACATTTCTTCTTCTCCCAACACCTAGATTTATATCAGTAATGGCACCAGTCGCAACCTCTGCTAGTGTTATCCCTGACGTTATCTCGAGTCTCAAGGCGTCCGTCGGTGGCGGGCAGACTTCATATCTTCCCTCTACCCTCCTAGATGTCTTGTCCCAAGCCGCTGAGCGGTATCCATCGCACGAGTTGGGCTTCATCACCTCCTCCGCCCATGACTCCTCTATCCAAACCAAGACCTTCGGCTCGTTCAACCAGCAGGTACGCAACCTTGCGCGCGCATTGGTTGACTTGGGCAAGCCTGCAGGTTCCGTCATCGTCGTGTACTTGACGGAACACGAGGACAACATGGCAGCAGTTTGGGCTTGTCTGCTCGCCGGTTACGTCCCATGCTTGCAGCCTGCTCTCAGCGCACAACAGGCGCACAAGGAGGGCCACGTCGCTCATATCAAGAACTTGTTCGGATCGGCTACGTGGCTCACTAACGAGACTGGTGCCGAGCAAGTGAGCTCTATCTCTGGGTTGGAGATCCACCTTCTCTCGGAGGTCAAGGTTGCGGCTGAGGGGTACAGCGTGTCTGCTGATTGGGTTGCGCGTGAAGCTCAGGCTGACGAGGAAGCTATCTTGTTCTTGACTTCGGGTTCTACCGGATTCTCGAAGGCGGTCGTACACACGCACCGTACCATCCTGGCTGCTTGCTACGCCAAGGGTGAGGCATACGGATTGACCTCCGAGTCGAACATCCTCAACTGTAAGTTTGCTTGTGTCTATCCACGCACCATGATCTGATCATGGGATGTACAGGGGTCGGCTTTGACCATGTTGCTGGATCGCTGGAGATGCACATTGCGCCTCTGTTGTATGGTGCTTCCCAGCTTCACGTACATGCTTCTGCAATTCTGTCCGATCCCCTCCGATTCCTGCGTCTCATCGACGAGAAGTCGATCAACATCGCGTTTGCGCCGAACTTCTTGCTTGCCAAGCTTACTCGCGACTTCGAGAAGAAGACGGACCTTTACGGCGCGTTCGACCTCTCTTCGGTGACGCGGATCAACAGTGGTGGAGAGGCTGTTGTGTCGAAGACCGCTCAGGCGTTCGTTGCCACCCTGAAGAACCTGAGCCGGGATTCTTCCAAGGTTTCCTTCGTGATCTCTCCCGGATTCGGTATGACTGAGACCTGGTACGTGACTGTGCAAAATGGAATCTAGAAGTGTACAGTATGCTGAACCTTGTTCTCTTGACAGCGCTGGATGTATTTACAACCCCGCGGACCTCACCGCCTCTGAGCCCAAGCATGAGTTCCTCGAACTCGGCTCGCCCATTTCTGGATGCGAGATGCGCATCGTCGATCCCGAAGACGGTTCTACCCTCCGTCCCGATGGCGAGAGTGGAGAGCTCCAAGTCCGCGGACCTATGGTCTTTGTGCGGTACTACGGCAACCCTGAAGCAACCGCTTCCAGCTTCGTCGACGGCGGCTGGTACCGCACTGGTGATGTCGGCATCATTGAGAATGGTGTGATGAGGCTCAGCGGTCGTATCAAGGACACCGTCATCGTTCATGGTGTCTCATATGGTATCCCTGAGCTCGAGACCTACCTCCAGACCGTCGAGGGCGTCACTCACTCTTTCCTCGCTGCTGCCCCTTATCGTGCGCCCGGCCAGGAGACTGAGGGCTTCGTGATCTTCTACTCGCCTACCTTCGACCTCGACGGCGAAGATGCGTCGACGAAGCTGTTCGCTACCCACCGTGCCCTCAGGGATATCTCGGTCAAGATGATCACCCTTCCTCCTCAGCAGATCATCCCTATCCCCGTCAACCAGATGGAGAAGACCACCCTCGGAAAGCTCTCCCGCGCTCGTCTCATCAGCTTGTTCAAGCAGGGCGAGCTCGCCAAGCATATTGCTCGCGCTGAGGAGCTCCTCAGCGAGGCTCGTGGCGCTTCATTCGTCACCCCCTCCACCGAGACCGAAAAGACTCTCGCGGCCATCTACGCTGGCATCTTCAACCTAGAACTCGCAGACCTCTCGGCTACCGATAACTTCTTCGAGCTCGGCGGCACTTCCATCGACGTCATCCGTCTTAAGCGCGAGGGCGAAGCTGCCTTCGACCTCGCCGAGATCCCCACCATCCAGATCCTCAAACACCCCGTCGTATCCAGCCTCGCCAACTACATCGACGCCTTGAAGACAAAGGGTGCCAATGCCGAGGAGTACGACCCCATCGTCCCCCTCCAGCTCACCGGCAACAAGACGCCGATCTTCATGGTCCACCCTGGTGTCGGCGAAGTACTCATCTTCGTCAACCTCGCCAAGTACTTCCAGAACGAGCGTCCCTTCTACGCTCTTCGTGCTCGCGGTTTCGAACCCGGCCACCCATTCTTCACCTCCATGGACGAGATGGTGTCTTGCTACGCTGCTGCCGTCAAGCGTACCCAGGCCCACGGTCCCTACGCCATCGCCGGTTACTCATACGGTGGTGTCGTCGCGTTCGAAGTTGCCAAGCGCCTCGAGGCTATGGGCGAAGAAGTGAAGTTCACCGGTCTCATTAACATCCCTCCTCACATCGCCGATCGCATGCACGAGATCGACTGGACGGGCGGTATGCTCAACCTGTCGTATTTCCTTGGGCTCGTGACGAAGCAGGACGCCAACGACCTTGCGCCGTCGCTCAGGCCTTTGACTCGCAAGGAGCAGCTCGAGGTCGTCTGGAAACTCTCTCCTCCTGAGCGTCTCGTTGAGCTGCAGCTCACGCCCGAGAAGCTTGACCACTGGGTTGACATCGCTGGCTCGCTCATCGAGTGTGGCAAGGACTACAACCCTGGTGGATCAATGTGTAAGTGGCTTTCCCCTCTTCTGCTCCGTCGCTAGGCCCTCGTCTGACTTGTATCTTTCTAGCCGTCCTCGATATCTTCTACGCTATCCCCCTCCGTGGCACAAAGGCTGACTGGTTGAACAAGCAACTCAAGCCATGGGCAGAGTTCAGTCGTGCCGAGCCTTCGTACACCGACGTTCCCGGGCAGCACTACACTCTCATGGACTTCGACCACGTCCCTGGATTCCAGAAGATCTTCCGAAGCCGCCTTGAGGCTCGTGGCCTTTAAGTGCCGCGCGTCGCATCAGGTGGATTGGATATCAAAAGGAGCACGAGGGCGCGAGTTGGTTCATTTGATCGATCATATACTGTACACATCTGCCATGCTCTCTAAGTTGTAACTTAAATTGTCGTTGTCTTTGTCATTTCCATTTCCTTGGTTGTTGTTGACTCCCAATAGACTTGTACCATTCATACGTATGCATTAATCAATATTTACTTGCTTTTGATCTTGAATACTTTTCTGTGACGTGAGGATTTGTAAACGTTGCTGAGAATGCGGTTTTCTGGAAGCACCACCGGACGCTGCCAAGCTAGGCCTAGGGCGAGAGGAAGAACGAGTTCCTGCGACTCGGAGATCTTAGCTTTATCGCTCTCGGAGTACTATCAATGGAGACCCGAAGTACTAATATAATGTTAGTGTTGTAATGATGGACAGTAAGTTGGGTGCGGGTGCCAAGCAGGAGAGTAGAATTTCAGATGCTCAACCTTCTCCGAGATCGTTGTCGTAGTTGCCTTGTAGTAGATGGACCAGTGAACAGGAGTTTTGTGGTTACGTAAATCGCATGTGTCAGAGAGAAAGCAGTAGCGGCATCATACTATAGTCTAGTTACTACTAGTACGCAGTCCAGCAAGCTTGTTAGTGCTCGACGATCACCATAACCCTCTTGAAAATCACGAAAAAATCCTACGCGTCCAGACATATTGGACCTCCTCCTAGCTAGTAATTTGTGCGTTCTGACGAAACAAACGACTTGAATCGAAGTAAAGCCCACTGGCAATAATGAGCTCATTGGCATTTCTCGTGACGGAGCTGCAGGTAATATGACATCTTAATCTTGCTTTCGGACATCCGGGGAGTCGTTGATACCGTGTTTCAGTCTCTGGCCAGTGAGTCAAGAAGAAAGCACCCAGAAATACGCGAGGTTGGGCACAACTCCTCCGTTCTGAATTATTGGCTGAAATTTCAGGTGACAGGCTGCGGAGAAGTCGCTTGCAATCCTCAGGTCTTCTCCAGAACAAGCTACAGCCTCTTTAGCATCTGGTGGGTCTGTAGACCGTGTATTATCGTTGTTCATGCTCTGAGTTCTCCTAGATGGCGCACATTCGGATGATCTGCTTCGCCCCGTGTTCATGGGATGCGCTACCAAGAATGCCAAAGTCGTGGCCATATCACTAGGCTCCCTCCAACGACTCATCGCGCTCAAAGCAGTGCCTCAGTCAGCTGTAGCGCTCATCATTAGTACTATGAGCGACGCGATGAGCCAGGGTGTTGACATCCAGCTTCGCATCCTGCAAACTTTGGTGTCGCTGATCACCAACTTTCCCTCTGTACATGGTGAGATGCTTGCCGAGGTATGTAGCAGTCTGCTGCAATGCGATGGAATGCTCGAGCTCATAGACGACCACCCCCAGGCACTGCTACTGTGCTTCAAGCTGCAGGACTCGCGAATCGCGGTGGTATCGTCAACAGCGGCTGCGACTCTTCGTCAATTGGTCATGTTCGTAGTCGACAAAATGGTTGACGAAGACAGACGCGATGCTGTAGATCCAAAGTCTATGACGGAGGTGACGCTTCCTGATGGTACCACAGCGACACTCGGGCCGTACGCAAAGGACGCGTACTCGGTCTTCGAAGACTTGTGCCTGTTGGCGAACTCTGAAAAACCTCATTTCCTCAATCTCGAGTATCTCCACAAAACCTTCGCACTTGAACTGATCGAAAGTGTCCTGACAAACTATCATGACCTTTTCCGAAAGGTAACTCGTGTCACGGAAAGTCCCCTGTATTCGCATTTCTAACGGTGCTCTAGCACACAGAACTGCTACTCCTCCTTCAGCACCATCTTTGTCCCCTGCTCCTCAAGTCATTGTCAGACAGAGCAGTGTTTCCTCTCACTCTGCGGTGCACACGAGTCGTTTTCTTACTCCTCAAGCAATTCTCGTTTGAGCTCAAGACAGAGGCCGAGGTTTTCCTTATGCTGCTCATTAGAATGATATCAGATGATTCCGATTCTGGTTCCGTCGATCATGTAGGTTCACGTCCTGCGTGGACTCGGGTTCTCGCCATGGAAATAATGCGAGGGTACGTTTACTACCCCTCTTAAAGGGTAGTTGGAGCCTCACGAGGCGTATTCGACAGGGTTTGCAGCGACGCAGAGCTGATCCGCAATATCTGGGATCGCTACGACGCCCAACAAGCCGGTTCAAACGTCTTCACATCGCTGATAAGCGCCTTAAAGCGGCTAGTCACAGAGAAGCCCGCTCTACTTGGAGTGAGTTCCCAGATGATGGGTGTAGGCGCGCCTGCACACTCTGCGGAAGGCGCACCAGGTTCGAGCTCCGGCTATGGACTTGATGTTGGGGGTGTGGCTGGGATGGTGGCGACTGCGGCTAGTGCGACTGTTTCGGGGGTTGTTGGTATGATGGGCTCGGGCGCTGGGCTAAGTGTGCAGACATCAGCTATGAAACTGCAATGGTAAGTGCACTTATTCTGCCCGCCGACCTCACGATTACTGAAGTGAATGACGCCACAGCATTGACCAACTGGACAAGGCAGATTCGCCGCCAATACCAGAGTCATATGTCTACCTCCTCGGCGTACAATGCATAGTCTCCCTCTGTGAAGGCTTCGCATCCTTCACTGGACCTCTCTACACCTCCATCATGGTCCAACGCCCCCGCCAAGCCGGAGAATCCATAATCCGCGCCCCCGCGGCCCTTGACCTCTCCACACTCCCCCCAGATGACACCCCAACCCGTCACCTCCGCATAGTCCGCTCAATGGTGGACAACGGCTGGCCCGCACTCCTCGCCGCGCTCTCCTTCATCATCTCCACGAACCTCTCCGACGAGCTCTTCGTGGACGTCCTCACGAGCTACCAAGCCATGACGAACGTAGCCGGTATGCTTGCCCTTACCACGCCCCGCGACGCGTTTTTTACGAGTCTGGCGAAATTCGCGATACCCTCGAGGGTGGTGGCCAGTTTGGAGAGTTATGTGGAGCCTGCTACGCCGAGGTCGGGGGCTTCGACGATATCGGAGAATTTGGGGTTGACGGCGCCCGCGCAGGCTCCGGGGTTGTCAGAGCGAAACCTAGTGTGCTTGAAAGTACTGGTGTCGAGTGCGCTTTTCCTTGCAGGCAGCTTAGGGGAGAGCTGGTATGGGATCCTGGAAGCTCTGCAAAACGCGGACTACGTCCTTACTTTGAAGGGTTCCTCCGCAAGACGAAATAGCGCTTTCGTCACTGCATCCGGCCCCGCGAGCCGATCCGTGTCTGCAGCAAGTTCACAGGATGCGGGTAAACAGGGGGCCCATCAACAACCTTCACGTCATCCCCTCCTAGCAGATATCGACCCCGACAGCGTCCAACTCGCGATCCAACGCCTCTTCGAAGCGTCAAAGAACCTGGAAGACCCTGCATTCCAGGAGTTCGTGAATGCGCTTTGTAAACTCAGCTCGGAGATGGTGGGGATGCAGGCTGATGGCACCTCTGAGATGGGGCTGGGGGAGTTGGAGAGTGTGGAGGAGTTGGCTAGTTCTGCGACGCTTTCGCCGAGGAACGATCTTCTGCATCGGAGGCGCGTGAGTGGGATCCATTTACCAAGGACTTTGGTGAGTTGCGGTCTATGACATCGTTTTTATTCTGAGTGGTTCTAATGCTGCTCATGCTTGGTGTAGCGTTCGGGTGACTTTGGAGTGGAAAGATTGGGCACGGTAGCGATGCTCAATATTCACCGACTCATATACAGGGCTCCGGAAGTTGCGTGGAATACCACAACCAGCCACCTTCTCTCCATCATCAGTCTCCCGTCTGCTCCTCAGGCAATTCGCGTTCAAGCCGCTCGCATCCTCGACGAAATCCTGGTCGTCGTTCCTCGTAACATATCGTCCAACAGCGAACTCCAAGCTAAAGTCCAGCGCCGTGTGTTGGACGTCCTCGCCAAGCAGATTGTCCCAACCTCAGACGGTGGCGCGTCCAGCAACAGCACCAATGTCGAGTTACGGCGTATGGGACTTGAAACTTTACACCAGATTCTCCAAGCATCGGGCCACACACTCGTGGTCGGGTGGGGAAGTATATTCGAGATGCTTGGTAGCGTTTGTAAACCCGCTATCCTCTCCCGCACCATTTCTGTCGATTCGGTGAGCACGCTGTCGCTGCATGACACCCATCGCCCGAAGCCTCTACCTTTGGGGTACAACAACGAGCGTGGATACACGGCTCTGGTGAAGATTGCGTTCCAGTCTCTCAAGCTAGTCTGCGATTCGGTGTCTTCGCTTTCGCCTGAACACCTCCGCCTTTGTATCAGCACCCTCGGTCAATTCGGTCGACAAGCGGACACGAACATCGCGCTCACAGCAGCCGAAAGCCTCCTCTGGAGCGTCTCAGACTCTATCCAAGCAAAACGCAAAGACGCAAACTCGGAGCCGGAATATAGCGCCCTTTGGATGTTCCTTCTCCTCGAGGTCCTCGGTTTATGTGCAGATGCCCGTCCCGAAGTCCGCGTTGGGGCCATTCAGACACTGTTCCGCGCGATGCAGCTGTACGGCGCTACTCTAAGCTTGGAGACGTGGAACGACTGTATGTGGAAGATCACATTCCCGCTCTTGGATGCTATTTCCGTGGAGACGAGACGGGGCAACCTTCCTGATTCTTCTTCGGGGACGCCGTTGGTTTTGTCCTCTGGGGCATCCCCAGACCAAGCATGGGACGAGTCGAAGAGCCTCGCGCTCCAGTCTATCGGGTCTATTATTAAGGAATTTCTCGTATCGAAGATCATGCGTCTTCCGACGTTCTTGGACGCATGGAAAGTATTCGTATCGCATATCCAAGACACCGTTCTCCTTGATCGTCGACCGCTCAGTACGCCCGCCCTCCAATGCCTTGACAAGGCTGTCAACTCGCTCTCTGCTGCCGACGCGGATATGCAGTCCCAAGTGGCTGAAGCGTGGGAGTGCGTCTGGGGGGCTTGTAATGATATTGGGGGTGTGGTATTGCAAGGCGGGAAGTCGCATTTCTCACCGAGGGCCGAAGCGTCGTCGAGTTTGCATCGGGCATTCACGCAGGAGAGTTTGGTGGCGCTTATTGATGTTATCAGGACTACGCGGAGGGTTAGTAGGAAACAGGCTAATGCAGAGTGGCCGCTGGAGCGATTGACGCGTTTGATGGAGATTTTGAAAGGTGGGACTTATGTGTCAAGCCTCTCCCTCCTTCATCGCTCACACCTAGAATCAGGGATCCTTACATACCCTAATTCACCCGATTATAGGCCTGACATCGACGGTCTCACTCCTGTCCAGGTAGGTTTGCATACCAGTCGCATTATCTTCGCTTTACTCATAGCTACCAAAGGCCTCCGTAATCGACGCAATTCAAGATGTTGACCTAACCGCCCCAGGCGTACCTTCTCTCGTCATGCGGGACCTTTCAGAATTCAATACCCTCCCCTTCCTCGCGGGATTCCATACACACCCCGTCCAAGCTTCTGCCTCTGGGTCTCCCGTCACTCCTGTGCCAACTTCTACGCGCAAACAGATCACGTATATTGGATTGTCGAAGAAGACGATGCCGTTACTCGTGGAGCTGTACCTTCGGTTCAAAGACCGTGATGAGATATATGAAGACGGGACGCTTGAAGCTGTCCTTTCTGTAAGTACATACGATCTTCTCTAACAAAAAGGTGTTGGTGTAGTTATACTCATGCACTTCTTATTATGCGTAGGCGTACTCTATCCCTCTCAAGCTCAAGTATGATTGTCCGGCGCCGTCCAAGTTTGGCAAAGATCTTCCGCTCTGGAAGACCGCTACTACTTGTTTCTTGAGGATTGTAACGGAGTGTGCGACAGCGATGTCGGCACTGGGTGACGGTGAGGCGCTCCGCTACGAGTATCGTTTGGCATTTTCAAATTGACGATTGGCTTCTAAAGCGATATCTGACCATCGGGTCGAAGCCATTTGGAGACAAATTATTGAAGGCTTCCGAGGCGGTATCCTCGCGGACTGGTAGGTGTTCAGCGTGGTCCTCACGTCGCATGATCAACTGACCGGAAGCCATCTTTTCATTTCCAGTTCTGCAGCCGAGCATCTCAGCCTAGAGGAGCAAGAAGCAGAAGAGAACTTCGACCTCGCGCTCATCAGCTCGCTCGAGATCGACCTTGTTCCCCACCTGGGAAATCCACGCGTACCTGACTACCTCGTCGGCCAACTCGCGAAAATTTTACATCAAGGAAGTCAGCTGTATAAGGCCTCTATGGATGCTTCTCGCCCCACGTCCCCATTCCTTGGCGAGAGCACGAGGAGCACAAGCTCTTCACGCAACTCTCGCGAGGAATTCGAAAAGCTTGATCTGGAAAGTCTTGGGAGCACTGTAACCGGTGATTTGGTTCCCCGAGAGAGATTCTCGTTCTGGTGTTTCGACCTTCTGTTCTTGATATGCTCGGATGTCACAAGTGGTAAATCTCTTGTTCAACTGCTCCGCTCGCCGCATGCTGCTTGACTGACGAATGAATTTTGCATAGATCAAGAGCCGTCGAGGAAACGAGTAGCTGCGCTGTGCTTGCCGTCGCTACTTGATCGTTGCAAGACGGCGATGGTAGGTTACATAGCGGATGAAGCTCTCCGCGGCAGCTTGCCCTTCCCAAGGTAACTATCCATAATGATTAAACTACCGGTTGCTAACGCAGACATCAGAGTGCGTGAAGATGAGCTACTTTATGTACTGCGCAAACTTTTGGACCTGAGGCTGTGGCCTGGCACACTATGGGCCGCGCTGTCGGACTCCCCATCACAATACAGTTCAACACAACCTGGTTCGTCCCAACCTTTACCCACAAACTCATATCCCCCCCTATCTGACCATTGTCCCATTTTAACTTCATAACTCAGCTGTCGATCCTTCCCTCCCTCCTTCCGCTCTCATCGCAGACGTAGTCAGGCGATCATCGGTCGCACACCTATTCTATTTCTATCCGATACTGTGCGAGATCGGGTCGATACCTCGAAAGACACCGTCGGCTTGGGTGCTGACCAGCTCTCCGGCACCGCGTTCTCAAGGCCTTGGAGACGAGCCCCCACGACCCCGCATTGGTGCACCGGATACGGATGGGAAGGTTGTTGAAGTGGATGCACGGGCGTTGAGCAAAGAGTGCCTGAGGGTGCTTGGGAAGGAGCTGGGAGCGTTGTAGTTAAGGACTATCCTATTCGCTCCATTGACTTGAACTCTCTTCTCATGTATTTTGATTACTGATCTATCCGTTGCACATACCTAGATCTCGCCATGAGAGTAATGAACTATAATGACATAAATTCCATTGCAATGCGTACGAAAATACAGTTTTGATGGCAACTACTCAGCTTCATGGCCTCTCTTCGCACCTCGAAGTGAGATCGCTATAACGCCTTCTGCGGTTCAGCACTGGGGGGCGTCGGTACGTTCGCACCGATGTCGCCTTCCTTTGCACCCAACACTTCCATCAGCTCCTTACGCCCAAAGATATGAGCAGCCTCGATGGCAGTTGGCTTGCCGATCCGAGGATCTGCACCTGCAGTTGCGAGGATGCGAACGACTTCGTCGTGGGCTTTAAAGACTGCTCCTGCGATGATGGATTGGCCAAGGTCATTTAGTCGATTGGGGTCTGCCTTGCGAGCCAGAAGGCCTTTCGTGAGCTCAATGTGGCCTGCGTACGCTGCGAGCATTAAGAGGGTGTTTCCTACCAGCGTAATGTGATTAGCTGCCACTATCATATCATATCTCCCCGCGACTGCCTAATTCGCGATCATCTGGAGGCAGGTCACTCACCTTTGGCATTTGTCAGATTCACGGGTAACCCAGCATCAACAGCTTGAAGCAGTAGTTCCGTGCTTCCTTCTCGTGCAGCTTCGAACATCCGCTGAGCAAACTCGACGGTCTCTGGCGGAAGCGAATTTATGCTCGCTGGTGATGGCTGAGAAGCTTCGGATGCCTGCAGATCCTTGTTCTGAGCTGAATATTCATCACCAGCCCTTGGACACAGACCATTGTATATGATGTGTTCTGGTTGGGTCAATTCTTTGAGAATGGCTGTATCAAATGCGCTGGATGATCAGAGTGCTAACCCGATGAGATCAGACGCGGCTGCAAAACTCCCGAGTCGAAGATGCTTCTTGTTCTAGATCTATTCCTAGAACACCGCTGGATCGTCCGTGACACGGTATAATATCAAATATGCGTGAAGCTGAAAAAGCGTCCACAGGAGAGACTTGGTTGATCAGTGGGCTACGATCTGACGCGGCCGCCTGGTGGATCATGACAACTTTTCGTGTCATCTCCTTTGCGTCTCCAAGTAGTTTGTGCGATCAAGACTCTCTTCCCTTTAGCACGGGATACCGCGAATTTCAAGAAGACCAATTGGACCCGATCTCGTATACGGGGGCGCCAACAAGGTAGACATCGTGAAATGCTGCTGAGGCTCTCACGGCGAAGTAAGGTTATCTGGAGGAGGTTTAGTAGAAATAACTAATAAGCTTGTTTGCAAGGCGTGCCAGTGATTTATTCTGAGTCCGCCATAATTGACTCGGACTTATACCTAACCCTAACTTGAAAAGCTCCTGTCAGTAGAGTCTCCTCCCCGATTCCAGCGCGTGTCATAACCAATATTTGCAACGGACGAAGGGAAACCAGCTCAGAGACAAGCTATCAATAAATTAATACGCAGTCACCAATGATACACGAATCCCCCGAGTCGACGACAACACCAAAAGAAAGAAGAAGACAAACACAGTACAGCTTGGGGGACATGGTAAATTTATACATAATATGGTATCGATGGGATATCCCCAAACCCGTGCCCCCATGCTTCTTTTGATATCCAACCCCCCTCGGCGACACGCGGCACTTAAAGGCCGCGAGCCTCAAGGCGGCTTCGGAAGATCTTTTGGAATCCAGGGACGTGGTCGAAGTCCATGAGAGTGTAGTGCTGTCCGGGAACGTCAGTGTACGAGGGCTCGGCACGGCTGAACTCTGCCCATGGCTTGAGTTGCTTGTTCAGCCAGTCAGCCTTTGTGCCGCGGAGGGGGATAGCGTAGAAAACGTCGACGACGGCTAGAAAAATACAGGTCAGGTGAGGGACTAACCACGGAGCAGAGATGGGGAACTTACAAACTGATCCACCAGGGTTGTAGTCCTTGCCACACTCGATGAGCGAGCCAGCGATGTCCACCCAGTGGTCAAGCTTCTCGGGCGTGAGCTGCAGCTCAACGAGACGCTCAGGAGGAGACAGCTTCCAGACGACCTCGAGCTGCTCCTTGCGAGTCAAAGGCCTGAGCGACGGCGCAAGGTCGTTGGCGTCCTGCTTCGTCACGAGCCCGAGGAAGTACGACAGGTTGAGCATACCGCCCGTCCAGTCGATCTCGTGCATGCGGTCGGCGATGTGCGGAGGGATGTTGATGAGACCGGTGAACTTGACTTCTTCCCTCATGGCCTCGAGACGCTTGGCGACTTCGAACGCGACGACACCGCCGTATGAGTAACCGGCGATGGCGTAGGGGCCAAGGGCCTGAGTACGCTTGACGGCAGCAGCGTAGCAAGACACCATCTCGTCCATGGAGGTGAAGAATGGGTGGCCGGGCTCAAAACCGCGAGCACGAAGAGCGTAGAAGGGACGCTCGTTCTGGAAGTACTTGGCGAGGTTGACGAAGATGAGCACTTCGCCGACACCAGGGTGGACCATGAAGATTGGGGTCTTGTTTCCTGTGAGTTGGAGGGGAACGATGGGGTCGTACTCCTCGGCATTAGCACCCTTGGTCTTCAAGGCGTCGATGTAGTTGGCAAGGCTGGACACGACGGGGTGTTTGAGGATCTGGATGGTGGGGATCTCAGGGAGGTCGAAGGCAGCTTCGCCCTCGCGCTTGAGACGGATGACGTCGATGGAAGTACCGCCGAGCTCGAAGAAGTTATCGGTAGCCGAGAGGTCTGCGAGTTCCAAGTTGAAGATGCCGGCGTAGATGGCCGCGAGAGTCTTTTCGGTCTCGGTGGAGGGGATGACGAAGGAGGCATCGCGAGCCTCGCTAAGGAGCTCCTGAGCGCGAGCAATGTGCTTGGCGAGCTCTCCCTGCTTGAACAAGCTGATGAGACGAGCGCGGGAGAGTTTTCCGAGGGTGGTCTTCTCCATCTGGTTCACGGGGATGGGAATGATCTGCTGAGGAGGAAGGGTGATCATCTTGACCGAGATATCCCTGAGGGCACGGTGGGTAGCGAACAGTTTCGTCGACGCATCTTCGCTGTCGAGGTCGAAGGTAGGCGAGTAGAAGATGACGAAGCCTTCAGTCTCCTGGCCGGGGGCACGATAAGGGGCAGCAGCGAGGAAGGAGTGGGTGACGCCCTCGACGGTCTGGAGGTAGGTCTCGAGCTCAGGGATACCATATGAGACACCATGAACGATGACGGTGTCCTTGATACGACCGCTGAGTCTCATCACACCGTTCTCGATGATGCCGACGTCACCGGTGCGGTACCAGCCTCCGTCGACGAAGCTGGAAGCGGTTGCTTCAGGGTTGCCGTAGTACCGGACAAAGATCATAGGTCCGCGGACTTGGAGCTCTCCGCTCTCGCCGTCGGGACGGAGGGTTGTACCGTCTTCTGGATCGACGATTCGCATTTCGCAACCAGGAATGGGGGTGCCGAGTTCGAGGAACTCGTACTTGGGCTCAGAGGCGGTGAGGTCCACGGGGTTGTAGACACATCCAGCGCTGTCAAGAGAAAAACGTTCAGCATACTGTGAACTTCAAAATTGAAGCATTCAGTATCACGTACCAGGTCTCAGTCATACCGAATCCGGGAGATATCACGAAGGAAACCTTGGAAGGATCCCGGCTCAGGTTCTTCAGAGTGGCGACGAACGCCTGAGCAGTCTTCGACACAACAGCCTCTCCACCACTGTTGATCCGCGTCACCGAAGAGAGGTCGAACGCGCCGTAAAGGTCCGTCCTCTTCTCGAAGTCGCGAGTAAGCTTGGCAAGTAAGAAGTTCGGCGCGAAGGCGATGTTAATCAACTTCTCGTCGATGAGACGCAGGAATCGGAGTGGATCAGACAGAATTGCAGAAGCATGTACGTGAAGCTGGGAAGCACCATACAGCAGAGGCGCAATGTGCATCTCCAGCGATCCAGCAACGTGGTCAAAGCCGACCCCTGTTCATCCCATGATCAGATCCCGGTGCGTGGATAGACGCAAGCAAACTTACAGTTGAGGATGTTCGACTCGGAGGTCAATCCGTATGCCTCACCCTTGGCGTAGCAAGCGGCCAGGATGGTACGGTGCGTGTGTACGACTGCCTTCGAGAATCCGGTAGAACCCGAAGTCAAGAACAAGATAGCTTCTTCATCAGCCTGGGCTTCTCGCGCAACCCAATCAGCAGGCACGCTGTAGCCCTCAGCCGCAACCTTGACCTCCGAGAGAAGGTGAATCTCCAAGCCAGAGATAGAGCTCACTTGCTCGGTACCAGTCTCATTAGTGAGCCAGGTAGCAGATCCGAACAGGTTCTTGATGTGAGCGACGTGGCCCTCTTTGTGGGCCTGTTGTGCGCTGAGAGCTGGCTGCAGGCATGGGACGTAACCGGCGAGGAGACAGGCCCAAACTGCTGCCATGTTGTCCTCGTGTTCCGTCAAGTATACGACGATAACGGAACCTGCGGGCTTGCCCAAGTCAACTAATGCGCGTGCAAGGTTGCGTACCTGCTGGTTGAACGCGCTGAAGGTCTCGGTTTGGATAGAGGAGTCATGGGCGGAAGAAGTGATGAAGCCCAATTCGAGTGACGGATACCGCTCGGCGGCTTGGGACAAGACATCTAGGAGGGTAGAGGGAAGATATGAAGTCTGCCCGGCGCTGACGGAGGCCTTGAGACCCGCGATAACGTCGGGGGTGACACTGGAAGAGGTTGCAACTGGTGCCATCACTGATATAGGTGTTGGGAGGGGAATATATGTATAATTCTATGTGTACGAAGAAAGGGAGGAGTTGCAGGCAGGAAACTGCTTGTGATTGAGCGATTCTTGGTCCACCCCCTCTCATTATATAGGATTTACCAAACCCTCCTTGTCACTGAAACCACGCACCAGGTAGACGTCCGATCCTTCGGGAGTTGGTACACGACCAGAACTGATGTGCCCTGAGGGTGTAAGGCGACCAAAGGTTCGCAAAATCCGGCGGAAAATGTTTCCTCCCTACCACTATTCACTCCACGATGGTTCCGCGGAGAAAGGCGATCATTCACTGGTCGTTGAATGCCTCGAATGTTCGACTGTATCCGTAGCTTCGAAAAGTTTTTACGCGTTCCGGTTGTTTAGTTTCGCAGAGATACGTCTTGAAATGATCCTCGAATGATTCCCTTCCGGGAAGCTGCTTTAGTCAAGGTGATGGCGCATGTTCGATAGGGGCGACTACCTAGCCTCCTGGACGCAGGCGATGGCCAATGAAATAGTCCAATCGCTGGACCACTCACTGCGGTCATCGGGTAGAGCTATGAATAGTGTCGCCGTACATCGGGCACATATGCATATATCTCACTAAATCGACACTTACATTGAATCACTAAATCAGACACGCTTCATTCCCCACATGTCAATGCGATGGTCGGCGGCGGAAAATGACTGTCGAGGTACACTTGAGGTACATCTTCAACGGATTACACGATGCTCGCGAGCATGCACGAATGCGCAATTTTCGCGAGCGTGCGCTCTTGAGAAGCGCCTCAAAATCCAATCATCCTGCCCCCGCAGGAAGAGAAGTCATTTACACCTTAGCATCGCCAGCAACTGCACTGGGCAGACTAGACTGAATAACAGGTAAAAGACTTACAAATTTGGCCGCTTCCATGACACCGCTCAGGCTGCATTGCAGGTAGGTGTCAACAAGATCTCTCCTTCTCTAACATTCTGATACGCCCGTTATGTCAACATCGACGCCGAAAGTCAAGAGTGGTGAACTTGCCAAGTGGCAGTTTGGATTGTCAGTCCAGGGTCCCCTAAAAGGATTGGCCACGTGCCATGCCTAGGCCACGCTTCGGGAGTGGCCGTCATCTTCTCTTCTCTTCTCCTCTCAATGCCGCTGATGCTTCTCGCTGGTCACAGGCGTCGGCGTTCAAGTTGCCCTATCATTTGAGAGCGTAGGCCTTGCGTTGTCTTCCCATGCCCTCGATCTCCTGTCTTCTCTACTTCGATCACTTTCTATCCCGCTATCTCCATCACTCTCGGTGCCACATCCGTATTCGTAGCGCCGATTTATCCGGGCGCGGTTGCACACGTACATATGGCATATTGTACAAACCTCATGGCAAGAGCACATCACTGGGAAAGAATTCTCGCCGGGTGAAGGAGAAGAAAGGCGCCTCTAACTTTGCCCAGGTCCCGAAGAACAGTGGCCGCCCCATTGTCACCCGACGTTTCAACGGGGACTTCCTCAATATTCGGTCCAATGCATGGCCCACGCATCTATATTCCACCCCGTCTTTGTATTGTGAAGCCAATTCATAAGTAAGTTGTACATTATCAATGAGCATTACACTTATGTAGTGATTCTGAAGAAGGACTGGAAAAACATGTAAGTCCCGGCGAACGAATTGCGCGCACCCCGCGAATCCGATCCGCGCGTGAGTCAAACTATGCGTAGCGGTGCCGGGTCGGGGTGCACTTTGTACCCATCATACTCATACAAGTCACTGCTGATTGGAAGCTCGGGGCAGCTAAAATACCGGCGGCAATGGCAGATTGGTAGGCAGAAATATCATACCATAGCATTTTCCAGGCCTTTCCACCGCGGCTTCGAGTGCGAGGGCGACTTATGAAGGAGTGTGGGCTGAATGATATCTGAGCGGCGATGATAACTTTAGAACCCACGCGCCAGTGAGTGTGAGAAGCACGTGGAATGAGCATGGTCAGATCTAAAGTTGACTCCAACGCTCGGATTCCACCAATTCCCTTAGGCCTGGGGACCCTCAGACGGCGGCGGTGTGAAGGAGCCTGTGCACCTCGCGTTCGGAGAAGCAGCTGCATCGAGCATTCGAAGTCTTCACGCCTTGGCGACCATTGCCTCCTTCAAGAACTCTTGATGAGTCCGACGAGCTGGCGATGTGGGGGCAACATGCCACGCTCCATTACCCGGGTATCGTAACGCAAACATATTTCTTGAGAGAAGTAAAGCTATTGTCTACCCCCCTACAAGCAGACTTTGCTGAGGAATTCAGTCGTTGCTACTTGCGAAGCAGAAACCTATTCGAGTTTAGTATCATCCTAAAGTAAGAAAATGACCCCTAGAAACCTTTGAGGTGTTTCATTTTTTGCGCTCTATGTACAATATTATTGGCATGGCTCTTATGGCACAAGATAAGATATATAATACGCGCGTATCCCTATCAACCCAGGACTGATTTTGTAGGTAGGAGAAGCGTGATATTGAAGTGAGTTGCGCCGCGACGTATCCGTTCATAGAGTGACCTGTGGGCACAGCCACAGGAACCGCCGCGGTCGATATTGGGTTTGGTAAACCCCTTGGACTCGGACTGCACCGTCTCCACCAGGACATAAGTACTATACGTCTTGGAATGAACGAAAATCGTCCTGCAAGTCCACCGCCCAAGCGTTTCAAACTTGAATCATCGCCATCGCCATCGTTCGAGCCTGAGGAACATGTCCTTGAACCAAATGACGCCGAGAGCCTGGAACAAGAACATTGTAGCATATGTCTCCAAGCCTTCTTGGACAGGACTATAATCCCGACTTGTGCCCACGAGTTTTGCTTTGAGTGCATCTTGTTATGGTCAGGTGTGTACTCAGGACATTTCGTGTTGTCAGTGCAGCTGAAATCACCTCTAGAACAATCACGGAAATGTCCGCTTTGCTCCAGGTCTTTCGAGAACTCATACCTTATCCATCATATCCGTTCAACATATGACTATCAGAAGCACTATCTGCCACCATCACGGTCGTCACCGCCTCTGCTACCGACAGGTGAATCTCGCGCTCGTGCCCTCAGAAATACGCGTCGTGAGCGAGAGTGGGGTCGCAGAGCACGGCAACAGCGTGATCAGGTCGACCAACTTGAGAGAGCCATAGCCAGAAGGCGGTGGATTTATCAACATGACCTTTACGCAAAAGTAAACATTCTTCATATTTATCGCCGTTTTATTTGTTGACCGTCCATGCAGCATGTTGCATCCAATTCATACACCCGCTACCGTCCTTTCCCCACTCCTATACAATTCGCAGCTTCCCCGGATCTCATCAGCCGAATGACAATATTCCTGCGCCGAGAGCTACACGTTTGGCCTGATCTAGATGTAGAAGTAAGTTCTGCAGTTTTTATCCGGCGTCCGTTCTTAATGCTTGGTGATTCACGTGTATCAAACATCTGACCATCCTGTAGTTCCTTACGACTTTCACAGTATCACTCATGAAGTCAATTGATATTCGCTCAGAATCTGCCGTAAAGTTGCTTTCCGAGTTTCTGGATCTGGACGCGCCATATGTCGAAGGCGGGAGGCATGTGAATGCGGAACACTTTGCACATGGTGAGTAGAACCGCATTCAAAAGCGGTTCAATCATCATCAGCGCTGATCATCAATACATGCTCTGTTAAGAAATATACTGTTACCTTCGGAGTCCCTATCGTGACCTGAACACTTATGACAAGACTGCTCAGGTGGGAGTCGATGTCTCATCGTTGTCAAGCAATTATGGACTCAATTTTCGCTCATCCAGTACGATACCCCGCCAGATATACCCCCGCCTCACGAAATAGAAAGGGGCAGCCGTTGGATCGAGGAATCACCTCGACGCTCGCGATCACCAAGGTCACCGCCCCGTCGGTCACGTTCCCGGTCTAATTCAGGATATCGGTCTCCGCCACCTCGTCGCGAAAATAGAGCAACGCATACCTCGCCAGCTGAGCACCATAGAGACGGTCCCGCGGAGGGCCGTGACACAGGTCGCCAACCTCTCAGACACAGACGCGGCCGTTCTCGTTCTCGGGAGCTGCCGGATCTTGAACGCCACCATCGAGATGATGGTTATTACTATCGTTCCGCGCATCAGTCGCGCTCACATTCACCTGGACGTGATAAACGACAAGACGATTCACGAGCGCAACCTGCCAAGTTTGGAGACCGCCGCCTAACCTCCTTGCGCGATGGGGACACACCTTATCCGACAGAACGTTTTTCTACTTCGCACGCCTCGAGCTCTGCGGTCCGAATCGAAGACCGTGATGATAGCTTACCAACCACAGAGGTTCTCCCTAGAGTCATAAAGGGCAAACAAAAGGAAACGGAAATCAGGCAGGAAGAATCCCGTTCAAGTGGAACTCCAAAATTTAGCACGCCTGGAGGCGATGACCCAGCGGCCGCCACGGCTGCGGCTCTTCAAGATCCAGGCTCAATTACTTGCACCCTCATTGAAGCTTTGTCATCGTCATCTGGGGCTGTTGGTGAGGTTGGAAATCGCGGCGAAAAGGTCCAGGAAGGTTCTTTGACACGTGTGTCACGTAACCGCTTGGCCAGTGCTGTTGTTCGTCCTCCTCGTAACCGTACGTTATTGGAGTCTGTTCAGGCTCATCTTGCACGGCCTGTCGTACCTCGGCGAGCAACAGAGCCCAAGGAGAAATCCGTTGGTCCTGGACATGCCTCGGAGAATGATCTACCGGCTCGTCAGTCAGGCTCGACGAGTAACAATACCAACGACACTGTCCCAACCCTCCTATTACGCATCTCGGACGCCCCTACTAATCCAGGCAACACCTCACCAACCTCTCATGACCAGAACTCGCTATCATCACCCTTACTAATTTCGAATGCCACCGCGGCAGAAAGCTCAGCAGGCCGCCCGCAAATCTCTTCTTTTTCCTCTTCCGACTGCGGTAAAAAAGCCCCCGAGCACAGGAAGCGCCCACAATCATCGGAGTTCCTAGTCCGTAGCCGTACCAAGATGGCTAAAATCAAACTCAAAGACCAGGATGAGCAGCTGGACCCTGATTCAACACTGCCTCTTCTTCTTCCCAGTCGTGGGGCTTCTCCATCCGCTGATCGCAGCCCTGCCGTTCCACCACCCTACTCAGCATCAGCAGCCCCCATACCCGTACAGCCAATTGCAAGCCCGCCAATATCAGATGGCACATCATCATTATCTTCTGCATCATACTCGCGTATCAGGTCAATTCAAAACAGTCAATCACAAGCATCACCCCCACACGCCCAAATTGATGTAGTGATGGATAACTATAGCCAGCGTGGCAATGAGGAAGTCTCATTTGACGACGGGACAGAATCAGTCATGTCAGCCTCGGACATGCGGTCTGTGTTACTGCGAAAACTTACAGAGGAGCAAAGGCGTGCTCTGGATGACCACCCCGTTTCCAACCACCCCACCCCACACACAGCAGCAGCACCTCTGTTGCTTGGAACGGCATCGTCGCCACGGTCCTCCTCGTGCCCCCAGCAGGAGATCGTGGCTGATAACGGATCTCAAGGTCTCTCGTCAGTCTGTGGCGTCAACAATGAGGCTTCTGATCTTGAGGCCAAGCTCCGTGCACGGGCTCTTTTACGAGTTCGTCTCGCGGCGATTAAAGGGACGGTAAACGTAGCCATTGGAAGCTCACCCACTCAGACTGCGAATGACAATAGCGCTGGAAGAGGAAGCGATGACGGGGATAATAGAAGCAGCAACGAGGACGCTATATCCAGCCATCGGGAGGAGGCTTTGCGGGACAAGTTACGGGAACGGAGGGTTTGATGGGTGCTGTACATGACCCGGCGCTTGCTCGCGTTATGTGTGTGTTTTTTTCGCATGGACTCTGAATGTCATATAAATCTTGGACTTCTGCAATGTACAAGTGAAAAATCTGTCCGCTGCGCTCTCGCGTTCGGATCGCACCATTTTTTTTAACATGCGCTTCTCAAAGGAATCGCACCGGAAAATGGAATTAGCAATGCATGATAGTTTGTTTGGGAAGGGGAGGAAAGGGGTGATTTGTTTGTATGTACGGAGGTATCGATTGAGTTTGCGTCGTAAAACTATAAGGTTCGAAGTATGATAGAATAATTAGATGCGGGTGAAGATAGCTCTTGGTTATATGAAGCAAGGTGGCTCTAAGGAATGACATACACGATAAAGAACAGTTTTATAAAGGCTGTACTGCGATTAGTATGCAAAGTTCCGTAGAAAGAGATGATTAGGATGGACTGGTGGGAAACGCCTCGGTAGTAGCTAGATGATAAAGATGCAATAGGGTTTGAGCAAGACAACAGGTAAGCGAAAGCGAGTGTTTAGAAACGAACGAACGAATTAAATGTACGACGTGTGATAAGGCGGCGGGAAAAAAGAGCGAAAAATGGCTTAACAAAAACGGGGCCTTGTGGGGAAGTCTCATCATGATGTGTTTTTCGTGGATTGTGCGTGAATTTTCAATCGTAGCGCGGACTTGTAAGAAGAAAATGGGGGCGGAAAAGAACGTCTGTGCGTACGGAAGCACGAAATGTGCGATCACTGTTCTCCGGCTTCGTCGTCTGATCTCGCGTGACCCTCTCCTGAAGGAGAAGGACGGGAAGACACCGGTGAGAGCTGCCCTCGAGAAGGTGAGATTACGTCATGGACGGCATCAAATGGGTGTGAACGATGCGATGCGATGCGCTGCTCTCCTGAAGACGGATAAAAGTGCCTGACACGAGACAAATTAGGAGGAACAGTGTGTGTCAAGCGATCATGAGCTCCAGTGGCGGAGAAGCTTGCTCTAGCCGAGAGAGATGATCCAGGTGTATTTGACCAGGACGCAAACTCTGGGCGGGTATACGGCGCAAACGTCTGAGGATCCCATTGTGGCTGTGGCTGCAGCGCAAATGGCGGTGGGATATTCAAAGCTGCAGAGCTTCCTTGTTCCGAGGGGTGGCGAGAAGTGGAGTCATGGCGTTGAACGATATTCACGGAAGTACGCGATTGGTGTGGTGGGAAAGAGGACGTTGCCGACACGTAAGGGTCAATACTACTGCGTGGTTCCAAGGCACTGAGATTTATGGGAGGGAGAACTCTGGAGAGGCGAGGAGACATGTCGTCTTCCTGCATAGGAGCTGACCGTGGCGCTAGAGCATGCGTGCTGCGAGAATCTCGACTTGGAATACCCTCGGCGGTACGAGATATGCGAGTCTGTTGAGAGCCTGCCATCGCGGATTCGGGGCTCGCAGGTGCTTGTCGCGAAGGCTCCCACTCTCCCGCGGAAGCTGGTCGACGTTGATAAGAAGAGCGCCAGCCGGGCATTCCAGGTCCTGAGAGTCCAGGGTTAGAGTCAAGTGACCCTCTGGATTCAGGCACGTTGGTGCGTGAACTACTGGGACCGGATTCGGGTGTTTCAGAAGCCGGGCCACCTTCCGCAGGAGAGCGATATGAGGAAGTGGATGGATTTGAGGAGCCCATGGCACTTGGGAAAGGACCAAACTGAGGAGGACGCGTCAAAGGAGCGGATTCGCCTTGCGGGCGCCTTGCTTTCTGCCGCTGATTCTGATTTTGAGCATGATGAGCAAAAATACAACATGATGAGAAACAGAAACGCTAACTTGGAACCAGATCTACGAGGAAAATTTAGCATGTCGAGGTGGGGGCCGATCGACAATATGAACATACCTGTACTTTGCGGGCGCTCAAGCCTATCTGGCGTCCAACCTCTTCTCGCATAGCGGTAGTAGGGAATCGTGACTAGAACATGGAACGTGGGGGTAAGGTAGTTGCAGCAAGTGGAAAACCGGAAGGACATACCTTTGCGAGTAGAGCATGTAGAACAGCAGACTGGTGCGGCGTGGTAAGGGTGCGCGTGCGCTTCTTTTTAGGAGGAGCAGCAATGGGAGCGGAGAGTTCAGACTGTTGGCTGCGTTCAGCCTCCGTTTCATTATCTGCCATTCCACTCTGGGAGGAAGAGTCGGAGCTGGGGGAGGCCCGTTCCGCAGCCATATTTGCGGGTTGATGCCTTCGTTGCCTTTTAGCTGGGCGCCTGGTGCTTACGTCTT
Source organism: Hydnomerulius pinastri MD-312 (assembly GCA_000827185.1). Classification (NCBI taxonomy): domain Eukaryota; kingdom Fungi; phylum Basidiomycota; class Agaricomycetes; order Boletales; genus Leucogyrophana; species Leucogyrophana pinastri. The sequence goes on along the minus strand of KN839855.1, from coordinate 178,321 downwards.
CGTCTGGACACGGGTGATGCGATGAACCCTGTGCAGTGATATGAGTGGACGTGAGATCTGCGGTAGGGTCTGATGGAGTGGGTGCAGTCGTGGGTGATATGGATGGAGAAGCAGAATGTGGAGAGAGTTGGACTTGATAGTCGTGTTCGATGCGTCGTGAAGGAACTTGCAAGTTCGGAGGAGTAGGACTCTTTGATGAGATATTAGCCGTCGGAGTAGTAGACATTCAGCAGTTAAAACGGGGGTAAACGAATAAACAAATAATGAATGAAAAGCGGGTGCGATGATGTTCTCTTGGTTTAGAACATTTGCAACCTCAGCGGGAGAGAGAAAGGAGAGGAGAAAGAGGAGGAAGGAGAAAGAGAAGGAAGCGATGGCAACTTCACAGAAACTCGGGGTAAAAAATAAAAAGCTTGCGAGGGACGACGAGAGCTGCTTTTCATTGACTGAACTGATAATAACTCGCGCGGTAACTGTCTGGAATATCTCCTGGAAAACAATCCTGGAATATCCTGTCGGATAATAACCAGAGTCGGGTTACCAGACTCGCAAATGTCACCACCCAAATGGCAAATGTTGCCGAGTAAGAGTGACCAACAGACACGACAACGCAATCAATAAATATAAATCAACGCCAAAAGTTCTGTCACTTTTTCATTCAAAATATCCGTGTGATTGGCTAAATTGCACCCAAGTCGTCCCTACGCCATCGCTTTTGCGTCATAATCTCACCCGTTTTTGTGTCCAATCTGCACCCAATTCTGTTTGTGCGGGTAATCATCTTCTCCTTGAACACGTTTACCGCCCTCCCTACTACTCGCACTCGCAACACGCTGCTAACCGCCCATCTGGAAAAGGGCCACTTTCCTTCGCAAACTTCCCTCCCCAATGCTGATGGCAACGAAATACATCCATGACAAAATTACATACACTGCTCCAGGAACCGTGACCAAATTCTACCTCAAATAGATCACATTAAACGATTATTAAACCGTAAGAACCGACATTCCAGCTCCGTGGCTGCGAAAATGAAGATCCAGAAGCGTCCTCATTTCGGGTGGCGTTGCACCTCCATGGGAATCGCCTCGCGCCGGCAGGTTGGAGTCCACACCCAAGCCTCATCCAAGTTACAAGGTACAGAAGAACTTCCGAAGCTTCCAGGACACACGATTACAGCAGCCTCTGTGCGTCACACTCAACCAAATCGATGCTTCTACATACCTCACAAGGTACCTGCTCTTCGAGCCCCTCTCGGGGACCCCTCGTCAGTAGGTTCTTTCCTGTTCCTGGTCGGACGAGGGCTTCATGAATGCATGACACGAATGTGATCAGTTAATCCCGGATCACCATGACTGCCAATCGAGAGTTCTAACCTAGGGAATTGAACCTACACACATTACTCCGTGCGACCGAAATGACTGCACAAACGGGAAACTATACCCAAGCTCCTGGGTTCCTCGGTTCCAATGGGGCCCCTTCCGTTCCTTCGAAGATAAGGGGTCTTCTGATATTGCTGGTTGTCAAATGTCAGTCGGATGACTCACTGGGCCAGCTGGGGCTTGCGTGTTCGTCATTTAACGCCCTTTCAGGAATCACGCGCGTCCGACTGGTAGCACGTGTTGTGTTGCTGAAGCGCGGGCATCCTGCGGAAAGAATACCAGCTGCTTGTCGAACGAACACGTCTCACGTTGCCAACAGCACTGACATGGGAGTCGTCAATAACACGGAGATGTCCTTGGAACGGCAAAGGTGCGCATCTAAACGAGAAAACCCTTTGCCCAACGCCGGACAATCGCAACGCGTTGTTATCACTGTCAAGTTCACCTAGCTTCTCCAATTACCAGTAACCCCACAACGGAGTAGCGCTCGAACGACCAGACATCAAGGTTTGTCACAGCACCGAGCGGTTGTACTCACGGTAAGCTTCCCTTTGCAACGCAAATCCCGCGCAACCGCGCGGTCACTCATGCATCTAGGTACTTATCCTATTACCCGGATCGATGAATCGATGAAGGCGGGTTGCTGTAGATTTGAGTGTGATACTAAACATAGAGCGATAGTTGCCGGAGGGGAGCTTACGAGAGGGGGGTAAAGCCGGGTCCAAGGTATTCCTCCCTGTGGCTGGAGTCTGGACTCTGTCGCCATGCCAGATGGGCTGTGGTCCCGTAGCAGGGTCCCCGGAATAAGGTAGGATAAGGTGTATTTTCTATTCTATCATGTGCGCTTGGATAGGGTCAGCTGAATGGCGGGATATACTCGTTTCAAGGTTCAAACGTTCAAGGCCGCCTACGGGCTATCTATTGTATTCGGTTTATTCAAGCTTTTGGCTTCGGGTGGGAGATATCGATGATACTGTCGCTGCGCCGCTTTCCGTAGCGGATGAGTCCAGCCTGCTCCGTAAATTGTAAAGAGTGAATACAACGGAAACATCCGACAAAGCCAGGGGATCATCGATCTGATTTGATGATGCATGATGGCAGGCAGGTAATAAGTTGCTAATCCCAATATACAAAGCACCGCTACAAAACAATGCAAGGCGCTGAGGGTCATCACTGGGTCACCTTCGTTTCCGATCCTCGCTCGTGTATTCCGAGCCTGGCAGATCGGGGCATTGGCAGGTTTATGAAACATCGCGGAGTGTCAGTATGAGGTATTGACATAGGATCTGAAAATAGCGATTCAAATGGTGATGGATATGAACATGTGTAAGTATATCTCGATCTGATGACGAGTCGGAGGGTGGGATGGCAGGCTGGGAAAATTGCGCGCCAGATTTCCCTGACTTGGTTGACGGGGTGAGTTGGGAGCACATGGTGTCGTTGACTTATCGCTTGGACTTTTCCCGGATGTCAGAGCCCCGGCGCTTGGCAAGGGAGGAAAACGTTGAGATCGGCGGCGGCGGCGGGTTTGTTAGCTACGGTTGCACGAGTGCCAACTGTTCACGGCTCCGGTCGATTTAATTGCTGGGGTAATTAGCCACGCTTATTATGTGTCGTCGCAGCCAATGACACTGTCATACTGCGGAGGGTCTCAATCCGCCGACGTTGAACGTTGAACACTCGTCGACACCCGCGGGAGCGGGAGCTGGCAACTCCCGCGAAGCCATGACGCACATAGCTGGGGAGCGAGTAAGTAGTATGACACATTGACACCTTGCAGGGTCAAATGCTTACCTCTGCGTTACTTATCACTGGGCGCGCGAACAAGCACGTTATGCTCGATCGCGACGAGCAAGATCCAAATTGCAGATTCGCGCCCAGGGTTCACGTGATACGTAGAGGGGAGGCTGTGTTTCCGATCATCTCAGAATTCCAAACGCGGACATGATCCGACATGTGACCTGGCGCTGGTGGCGGTGGCGTCTCTTTGTTTCTTTCGAGTCAAGCTCCAGCACCCTGACAAGACCTTTGGCAATCGGCGCGCATCGAGCCCGCGAATTCAAACTTAACTTAGTTGTTGTTGAATCTACGATATGTCTTACTTTCTCCCGCACTTGCCTTCCGGGTGGCACGTCGATGAAGCGATCAAGTCCGAAGAAGACCGCGTGGTCGTCATTCGGTTCGGACACGACTGGGACAGCCAATGCATGACGATGGACGAGACTCTATACGCTGTCGCTGAGAAAGTGCAGAATTTTGCGGTCATCTACTTGGTGGACATCACCGCCGTGCCAGATTTCAATAAGGTGAGTTGGGGCCGGATCTTTTGATCCTCTGAAGTCATGCATTTGCCTGGTTTGCGTTTTTGTTGGTGGCCGATACTGATTGTGAACTGAGCGCAGATGTATGAGTTGTATGACCCTTGTACTGTCATGTTCTTCTATCGGTACGTGCATGGTGCTGTTTCGATATACTGCGCTGGCTCATGCGCGTTTGGCAGCAATAAGCATATCATGATCGATCTTGGAACTGGTAACAACAATAAGATGTCTGTCCTTTTTTCTGCCTAGCCGTTTTTATACTGAAGAATCCCTTTCCCTTCGTCGCATTGCTAGAAACTGGGCGATGGACAATAAACAAGAGGTCAGTCATCTTGTGGAGATGTCGCGATAACTTTGTTGAAATTTGTTCCATCAGCTGATCGATATCATCGAGACCGTCTATCGCGGAGCATCGAAAGGTCGTGGTCTCGTAGTCTCTCCGAAGGGTAAGTCTTGGATACATGAACCTCACTAGATGCTATTGCATGCGATTCTGATATATTTTCGGACAGATTATTCGACCCGATACAGGTACTAAACCCTCGGAAGCAAGGATCCTCGCCTGCGAGTTTTTTCGGGCTCTACATCCATGCCCTCCTGTCTCTCCACTTTGTCACATTCTCACCCCATGTAGACTATGTACTACCACCCCTTCGAAGCAAATCGCCGCATGCTTCAATTGAACACATCATCTTGACGTTTGAGCACATGCATGCCCTCCCTCGCCGTATGACAACAATCAGCACGTCTTCGGTGCCTGTCTGTACATTCAAAAGCAGAAACACGCCTCACGCCCACCTCCACCGATAAAAATAATCTCAGTCGACGACCGACCTTGTTTTGTTTCGGCTCCCGGGGGAGGAATCTTACAAACTCCACTAAGTCCACCCACGTCAGACCCTCCGAGGGCCAGGCTGAAGGTCCGGGATCCACCGGACATGGATACAATCTGGTGCTCTGCAGCACTACGTCGCGTGACGCAGTCCCTGAAAACTAGTCCGTGTGCTGTGATCTGCTGTGATTCCAAGAGACCGACGACGTTCCGGCGTGCGATGAGGATGCCACACTGGTGCCCCCTTTCGAGGGCGGTTCGATGCAACAATGAACGACAGATCCGTTGTTGGTTTAGAAGAATTCTTGTTCAAAGAGTAGACGACCCGCTGTTTCTACTTGGCACCAAGTTTATCTTGCCAATGGATGACTGTAACTGAACCCAGCTGTAGACCTGACGATTTGGATGAGAAGACTTATATTTGGCCGCCATCTACGCTAAACAGCTCCATCATCAACAGCAACTCATTGACAGCACCCGGGGACGCTCCATCACGTGAGAAGTGCACGCGGTTCTTCGACGCTCATCCTTGTTTCCCCGGGCCACGCTGAGAAATCAAAACGCCCATCCATTGAGAGATTAACCTGCCGTTTCGCCGTTCGACGAGTCGGGCAAAAGATTGGATACTCGAAACTTGCACGTCCGCAGTGGTCCGGACGTCCCTTATCATGCCAGTGACGAGGACTCGGATGCAACTCCTCACTCATGGTGGCGACGGTCCCGGAACTCCGATGATGTTCTTTGAATGTTCTCTTGATGTTCCCTTCAGAAGGCATCAGCTGGTCGCTGGTGAACACTTTATGCGTGGTCATGCAGTGTAGTGGGGGCGACTCGGGTCCGCACTCGACGTCTTTTATGGGATGTCCCCAGGTCATGCGCGCACACAACATTTGTCGCCGAGCTTTGTGCGATGCAGAATTTCAAGGCAATAGAAATTCGTTCGGCACGAGGTATTCCGTGGTTCCTCCAAAGCACTATATAGGATGGAGCACATATTCTGCTCGCCCCGCACACAGACGAATCAGCTCTCCGACGTGAAACGCCCACTGCAATGGTCCTCAAACTTTCCGTTTCGACCTTCATTTTCACAGGCCTTTCTGGTGCTCTTTGCGCTTTGGGTGCAGGTTGGTGATCCAAGTGGTTGCGACGTCATGGTTCCAGGTGGATGACCCCTCTCCAGCGTGTTCTACAGTGCCCCAAACCATCTCGGATTACAATGACAACGCGCTGCCCGACCCTTTCACATTTGCCAATGGAATAAAAGTCACCAATGCTGTTGAATGGGAGTGTCGGCGCAACGAAATCATTTCATTCATTCAGGGGTACGAGGCAGGGGTCCTTCCGCCGAGACCACCCCAGCTGTCCGGCTCCTTTTCCAACAACTCGCTCACCGTGACAGCAGGTGGTGTCGGTGGTTCGGGCAACTCTATTACTTGGACGTCCACCATCACATATCCAAATGGCACTGCCCCATCCAATGGGTGGCCCTTACTTATTGGGTATGATGGCGGTAGCATCCCGGTGCCCAGTGGCGTGCGTTGAGTTTATGGCCTTGTTGGCGTTCTTAATTCGCCTGACATTCCAATTTAGGTTGCCCTCCTGACCTTCAACACCGAGACCTTCGCACAACAGGATACAACCGCCAGTCGCGGCGTGGGCCAGTTCTACAACCTCTATGGAGCAAATGCGAGTGCATCTGCATTGACTGCGTGGACTTGGGGTGTCTCTCGTGTTATCGATGTCCTCGAGGTAACTCCTGCGGCGAGAATCGACACAAATAAGATTGCCATCACGGGTTGCTCGCGCGACGGTAAAGGTGCTCTGACAACCGGGGCGTTCGAGCCCCGTATCGCACTCACGGTTGTGCAGGAGTCCGGCTCGGGTGGAGCAGCCTGCTGGAGGTTGTCTCTCTACGAGCAGGAGGAGGGCTCGGACGTACAAACGGCGACCGAGATTGTTACCGAGAACGTCTGGTTTTCGACCACATTCGACAACTACGTGAATAACCTCTCCATCCTGCCGTACGACCACCACCTTCTCGCCGCGCTCATAGCGCCTCGTGGTCTCCTCGTTTTGGACAATACTGATGTCGTTTGGCTGAGCCCAGTGAGCAACTACGGCTGCATGAGTGCTGCCCGGTCGGTGTACGAGGCCCTTGGGGTCGAATACAACATGGGTTTCATGCAGCAAGGCGGACATGCCCACTGCGCGTTCCCCAGCAACCAGACCACTTTCCTCGACGCGTTCTTTGACAAGTTCCTTCTTGGCCAAACGGAAGCCGACACTGACGTCTTCCTAACCAACAATGTTTGGAATGGCGTGACCTGGGTTGCTAGCAACTGGACCAACTGGGCTACGCCTAGACTTTTTTGAACCTGGGGGCAGTGTATGGGTATTCTCTCTACTTTGTGTTACCGCTAGTAACGCTGACTAGTGCCTTGTCAGCAGACGCCGTTCCCTAACGGAATAGTCGAATCTCGGAGTGGAGCTCGTGATCATTCTACCTACAGTAGTTCACGGTATTTCTTGTTCTCGTCTGACTCATGGCCTTTTATTTAGTCCTGATTGCGCTTATGTATTCTCAGTCCTGTCTCGTGAATTACTCCAAGCTTTACCATGTCCTGCACATGTCACTTTTCAATCGCGCCAAGTTCTTGAACGAAGTTTCCAGAGACATTATAAATGAAACGCAAGGGAGAACAAACCGGGGGGTACAAGGAGGATACACTACATTATCGAGACGAGACGGAATGCGAAAAACAACAGCGGATATCGGACGTATGTATGCGTGAACGTCATGGGGAGAAAAGAAATGATGACGAGTGATGACAGGTATGTTGCGACCGTCAGTGAGATATAAACTGATATGCACCTTGAAGAAGCAGAAAAAGGAGTGTCGGATTAGGATTCCTTCATTGTAGCAATATTGCTTTCAATGCAGGAACGTCGCGGCACGCTAATCAAGCAAGACCGGACCTGCCAGCTCCTGCGGATTTACATCCATATGCCCAGCCCACTCCCCCCGACCCTATCGCGCCAACACCACGTAGCGCTTCAGCAATGGCCATTGAGGACGACCCTCCCATCCTCCCCGAGTTGGGAGAAGCAGAGACACTCGTTTTGGGGAAGGTAGACGGGAAGAATGAACTCGATGGGGACGTGGATGAGTCAGGAGAGCGGGTGAGACGATCTGGGAAGCGGGACTCGCAGGACGACATGATTATCTTCGGGAGAAAGCGTCTCTGGACTTTGTGACAACCCAAGACACTCGAGAGCGTGAAGCCGGGTCCGGAATGACGACACACTGGGTATTCAAACGGACGGTCCCACGCTCGTCAATAGGCTCGATGGCGAAGGCAGTGGTGAACAACGCAGCCAGTGACGTTGGTTGTTACTGCCATGCAGGCGCTGCAAACGCCGTGCGTGCCAGGTTATTAGGTGATGTTATATACGCGATAGTAACTCGAAAAAAAGAGGAAACGAGTTGAGCGTGGTCGGGTACAAATGTTGATTTATACTTCGAGCCTGTGGATTTTTCGAACTTACTGATCCATCCTATGCTCGGGGACACTGCGGCATGGCCAACAGCATTGCAGAGCCTGTCCGAGTCTCAGGGCTTAGGTCGAGAGGTGACTCTGGTAAGTCGTGATTTGCTTGTGGGCCATGCTTTTCAATCCGACCATACTATCCTCACTCGGGTCGGTCAGATCTCTACCTGCCCCAAACTGTCGGATTCAGCTCCTACGGTTGTTATCTCTCTAGGTCTTGGGGCGGATGTCCTTAGATACGTGGCAACTCTTCGGCGCATGCTGTCTGACGATGACCCCGAGTTTCCTAACTTGAAATCATCAATACGCGAGTGTGATCGCGAGCGCCACGTCGAAATTTCTCCCTGAGGTGTCCATTATGTCCGTGCCTTGTTCTTCCAGGATTCTAGTTGTCTCTTGATGCTGCTTGCAGAGAACGACCCTTATTTGCCACTTTGAGGCCACCAAGACTGGACCACCGCCTTTTAGCGCCATTTTTCTCCAAGCGACATTGCTCGTAGTACGCTTCGTTCCTGAGTTCTCCCGTTTCCTCAAGGAAGATAAGGTTTCGGAAGGTGGTACCTCAGCCTCTTTTGAAATCTCTCCTCTGAATGATCCTGCGGGTCAACAGCCTTGTTTTCAAGCCGAAGGCTGCGAAGAATCCGTGGCTGGCGACACATCAAGGTTTAAAGGCGAGGAAGATGACTATGCTTCGGATAGCTGTTGTTCTCCAACTCCCAGACGCTGGACGGCCTCCGAATTCGCAGCTGGTCGACGCCAGCCTTGGCGCTCATATGATACCCCATCCAAGCACTTCTAAGTCTATATGCAGTGGAGTTGTCGCCTACCGCCACCAGTGCAACCACGGATTACACATCCTCGGCCACCATTTTCCTGGACTATGAACATTCTCTACCATCAGTTCCTATCATCTGTATGGCGGAGTACAGGACGATCTTTGCTTTATCGAAAAGTGCAGTATACCAGTGACGCGCTTGTGGGATCTCTGAGCGGCCTGTGATTGGACTGATGTTTTCTCCCGCTTACCCAATCATTTAAATCGTCTTTGCGCAGGCGGGCGACGATGAGAAAAACAGCTTGGTGCGTCATTCTGCAGCGTTCTCCGCCATAATTGATTCACAAACCATTTCTTGAACTGACAGCTGACTGTCAATATTGCAATGTCGGACCCGCGAAGGGAGCTGAACTCATGCTGAGGT
>KN839855.1:115522-137054 GCA_000827185.1 Hydnomerulius pinastri MD-312 | reverse complement strand
CGCGCCGTCAGTGTTGGCGAGCGGCCATACTTTGATCCAGCGTCTAAGTCGCGCAGAGAGGTTCTAGGTATCACGTTCTAAATCGTAATTTGCACGTGTTGGATTCCCCAATGTATCTTTAAGCAATGAGAGTTTGTTATCCGATATCATTACAGAGTATAAGGGCTGTGTTTAGCTGTGTGTGCAAATGAAGATGAAGCCCGCCTGCATGCGGCAGTGGGGTCTGGTATGCAACAAGTCCAAGATTGTGCGATAGGTATACTACATGGGTGCTTCTAGATGGCATTACTTGCACAGGAGAAGGCAGAACCGAACTGGTTCTTGGCATAGGACAGTACGATAGAGTCGATCGATACCTGAGTTACAAACCCGTTGGTCAGTAGTCCAGAGTACCGTGTGAGTAAGACCTACATATGTGCCAGCAATCAGAACGTAGAAGCCTAGCAGTATAAGGAAGTAGTTGAAGGCCGTTTCGACCGACCGCCAGGTGCTCTCCCATCGCTTGACGCGGGGATAGAGCTGCAGGTAGGCCATGCCCCAGAAGATGAAACTGTTGAAGTACTTCTTCAGTTTCTGATGTGGGGTATAAACAGAACAAGACGTACCCGAACCAACCATCTTCGCGCACGTGAACAAGGTGTGAGATCAGGAACTAAGAGGCATGTGCAACAGACTTCTCACCGAACAGTGAGCTCATCAAGCTGAGCATATCAGAGAAGAACGGAATGACTTCCGCTATGACGAAGGCTAGGCACCATGTAGCCGCTACGATTCCGACCCAAGTTGCCCAGCCAATCAGAGTGTTTGAGTGGCGATGGTGTGAGCTGCGGAATATGCGGAAGAAAATGAATCGTGAGGTAACCGACTGGAAGTAGCTTTTGGTCAGTGAGATCGCGATCAGGCGACGTTTCACGTACCGAATAGAGCGCTCCAAGGAAGAGGATTGTTGGTATTACGAAGGAGAAAGCAATCTTGCGATATGTGATTTGCAGGGATCCGACAGCCGGTGCAGTCACGTATTGATTGCCTGTTTGAACGTCAAGGACACGGATAGCAATGACTGGGTGATAACCTACCAGTCCAATGATATATGAGTGCGCCACACACGGTGTACACGACAATCTCGGCGATCGTGACTGCCCACAGAGCTGATACATGATGTGAGAGAGGCATGAGAACGCGTCAAGGGATTACGAACCTTTCGGGAAATCTTTGGGGTCCTTCATCTCCGCAATGAACTGGGCATCGATCAGAAAGGCAGCAGAACCAGGAAGAAAGGGGCATACAGAGGGGAGCGTGATTTGGCCGACAAGCGTATAGGTTATGTTGAGAAAGGCAGACATGCCTGTCTAGAAGTCAATTCGTAAACCCTGTCTACCCCAAGGCACAGCTTACCAGCGATATACGTCGTGCCCTTAATGGGGAACGCAGTAACGATTGGCTCCTGTCCTGGGAGGTACCCAAACGGATGGTCCTGCACTCCTGCAAAGATGATTGCGAGGAGAATCGCCAGCGCAGTAAAACCTGCGCTGAGGGTACCAAGCCAGCTCAATTGGTCCAGTGTCCGGGGTAAACTGACGAAAAAGCAAGCTATACTCGTGATGATGCTAAATAGGATGGTGCAAGCGGCCGAATTCGAAAGCGTATTGATCAACTCAGCGCCAACTAAAACGTGCAGCGCTAAGAATTTGTGGGTTCGCGTCAAGAGAGGGCCAAGTCAGGAGGGAGTCATATGATTGACCTTGGATGAATGTGTTGTTGAGGATGAAAAACACAGCGGTGACATTGTAGGCTAAGTTGGAGCCGCCGAAGAGGATGCGGCCAATGTCGCAAACGTCACGTACTTCCGGGTGCTTGAGGCAGAAACGCCAGAGAATCAAAGAGGTATACAGGACGATGGCAGCGACCGCTATCGTCACGAGAATGCCCGGTACTAGGCCCAAGACAGAGTATGACCTGTGAACGATAAGACAGTGTGATTCTTATGATAATATGTTCATACCAGGGAAATGAGAGGATCGCGAGGCAGATATACTCGGAGAACAGCAATGCGGCTGTCTGATTTTAAAGAAACGTGTAAACGATCGAATCGCGCCTCCTATGATCGGGCTCACCTTCTGCCAGGAGCAAGTCCTGTACTTAATAGCATGGTCTCTCTCTTGATTGACAAGCTCAGAGTAGCTCTCGCCGTCCTCGGCAACACTTGAACCGTCTTCGGAGTCGCGATCGTTAGTGTCGACGACCTTGGCATGAGCTTGAACGGTCTTGAAGTCTTTCGATGTCGGACCCATTGTGAATCTCGATGCTTAGGAGCAGTCGAATGCGAATGGCCTGATATACGGGGAAAATAAGGGCAACAAGGGCGCCTGTGCACAGCACCCGTCGAACCCAAACGCTTGCTACTTATACATGGATTTGCTGGTTACATGGGTAGTTAGCATGGAGTATGTCGAGATATCCAGCCACTATGACGTGAACGCTAAATATTGCAGGTCTGTCAAAATTGTCAGTGACCTGTCAGTCTGATCATCCGCTTAATTTTGTAACCCCTCGAAGTTCCTGGTTTTCGGTCATCTATTGTGCACAGGTAGGCATGCCATTGATGCCAAACTCCTGCGTAGGTACCAGTAGTGCTTCAGTGGCCACGTTCCGGTGTGAGTAGATGAGAGACCACCCCAACGGTTGCCTCTGGCCCCAGACAGCCACGATGATCGTGGACTATGATTTGAGTACAGCCTTTCTGAGGCCTGTTTATTTACTCCATCCCCCCCAAATCGCCTTGATTCGAAATCCACGCGGTACGCGAGTCGTATGAGAGTCGTTGCGATGCCCTTTAGGATGGTTGCGATCACCATGCCCAATGGAGGTGTGTGCGTGCCTCTCTGCACTTGCTGTCTATTGCTGGGACTCCAGCAGCGTGGAGTGGCTGTCAAAGCGCCAGGGGAAACGCGACGCGCGGCTCGTTTGTAGGTGCTCGTCATGGAGTACTTCGTGTATCTAAGGGAGACAGCAAGCGGGACAGAACAAGAACGATCAAGTGGTGTGCCTTCCAGTGGCGGCACCGCGTCGGCAACAAGTAGAAAGCGCCCTACAGGCCAAGGGTCATCATAAACATAAACGCAGCAAATCAACCCGAACTTGAGAGATCAATGAGAGATAAATACATGTGACAGAACCAAAAGCTCGTGGTGTCAACCGAAACTTAGTTATTGCTAGCGACTATATCTTCCCCGCTCAGTGTCTGTTTCTCGTTATAGCCCTGAGCAACGATCTCATTGACCCTACTCAGCGCATCAGAGCTTTCCGAAGAGGCCAGAGCGATCGCAAGAGTCGTCGGAGAAAGCGACCCCAAAGACCACATTCCGTTCGCAGTATCTCGGCTTGTGGCGCTAGTGGAACGACCCTTGGGCCTGGGTGACCCAAGCGGGGTGATGAGACCTTTCTGGCCACCGGACATCGAACGATCTCGCAATTTTGGCTTCATACGACGGGGGAGAGGACTATCAGGGTATGAAGGGTAGGGTAGCAGTGGTGCTGGCCTGCTAGTCTGCAGTTTCTTCGTAGACTTCTTGGACGGTAGTGGGAAAAGGGATAACTCGGGGGTGCTATCAAAGGCTCGTAGTTTGGGGGAGACAACCCCTGAGGCTTTGGCAGGCACACGACCCGACATGCTCAACGACAATGGGGAAGTGAAGAAAAGGGTGCTTTCGAGCGGGGGAGACATTAGCGCCGGGGGGCTGCGAGGCAGAACTGAAGAATGAATATGGGGAACTGAGGGGCCTCTCGAAGGGCCTTTGGACAGCATCCTCTGACCCTTGTGTCGAGAGTGACGACGGTGGGGTGCTTTCGTGTAATTGTCTGGGTGATGTTCTTCAGTTGCTTGCCGGCCCGTGCGGCCCTCCTTCAGCCCTTCATTCTCTTCTTTCCCCCAGCTTGGAGACCCCTGGTGCTCCAAAGCATAGGGTGTCACGTCCCGGCGCTTGTAAGTAGCACCATCCTGCCCGGAAGAAAAGGACTCCCCACGTTCCACAAAGAAGCGACGTTCATCGGCAGGAACGTACTCTTTCGCATGGATGAGGCCGTCCATGTCATCTTGCGCGTCCGTGTCCTTGGGTAAGTCTTTCGACTTAGCGGTTTGTAGTTCACCTTTGGGTGAGCGACGATTTGTTGGAATGCCACTACTCCGTCCAGCAGAAAGAGGAGAGCACTCGTCTTTCTTCAAGCTGGCGGCCCGACGGATATTGTTCGTGGGCGTCGTGTCAGAAGGGTCATGGACAATATCGACGGCTACGTATCCGCCACGCTCGGATGATGCAGAGCGGTGGGGGTTACCGAATTTCAGGCGGTCGAACATGCTGCGTCGAATTGGCCTTTGGATGTCACCTCCGCTCTGAGAGTGCTGATCGTGCTGGTCCTCGGAGCTGAGAAGTGATAACGATGGTGAGACCGTTATCCTGGGTAATGAGACCTTGCTCGTCGATCGAGCAGATGGTTTCGGTGTCGCAATGAAAGGATCTTCCTGGACAACTGTGAATCTTTCGCCATCAAGCGAGGGAATGATCGTCTGCGCATAACCCGATTGATGGGAAAGAGGTTGCTGCGCCCTACCCAATGAGGGCCACAGCAGACTCCGCTTCGATGTGTATCTCGCACCATGTATTGTGACCTTGCTAGGTGTACCAGCGGCAAAAAGAGAGACCTGCTCCATGCTTTGCGTCTCGTGAACATGTAGGTTATCTTCTTCGGTATCGTTTTCTGCTGGAACATAGGGAGGGCCAGGCTCGAAGGTTGAACTGCGACGCATTCCCCGTTGGTTTTCGCGTCGTTTCAGCCAAGTCGTTGCCGCAAGAATGCCAAGTATTAGGCCGAGTACGGCGAATAATGGAACAAGGTAGATGACGTTTAGCTGGTGGTGATACGGGAGTTTGGCAGACACCTGCGGGGGTAACGTCGTCGCAGGGGGTAGCGCCGTGATTTGGATGACGGATGTGGCTGGACCGTCGGTTGGTGCAGCGACGTTCTGTACATCGGATGTTATGGCCATATCAGCAACCGACGCAGAGGTGGTGGAAGGACTAGTAAGAGTCGAGATTCCCGGGGCGGGATATGGCCACCAGAAATCATAGGTAGTCAGGCTGGCTACCAGGGGAATTGCCTGGAGGTAGTTGATGTTGTAATGATTGAGAATTTCTGACGTGGATGTCACAGGGGTAGCCGAAAGGCTCGTGGAGCTGGAACCAGACTCCTTTATATACACCATTCCAGTTGAGCGTGCCAGAGAACGCTATTGGACAGAGTAGTTCGGACCAAGCACGAGGAATGAGACCCGTGATTCGACACAAAGCGCGGAGAGGTCCGCTCCGGGCTTGTCCAAGGACAGCCCCGCAGCAATGAAGGTGGATCGACGGACAAGATGCGATGAGGGAGAGTACGATGCACCTGTCACACCTGACCGCTTCGTCTTCCTCCAAAAAGTCGTTGGACGAACTAAGGTGTATTAGGGTAATCTGGGTACCAGTGACTAAACGCATGCTCACAAAGTGGTGGAGGAGGCCGAAGGAGTTCGCTCTTGTTCGTAGGCGTGAACGAAGAGAAAACTCGTCGAGAAAAATGACCTCTCGGTTGAGTGACCGGCTCTGATAGGGTTGATGGGGAGCTGAGCGGAGGAGCTGAAGAAGGCCGTCGCGGGACCTGAGGTGGTGATCTCACAGCCTTAAAGGTGTTTTTTGGAGGGGAGAGGAGAGACTCGTTCAGCGCACGAGCCTCGACAGGAGAAGGAGGTGTTTCATTTGAATCTGCGTTCTCCAGTGTGACCATGACTGGACGGTTAGCAGTGAGATCATTCTGACTTCGACGGGCGAAATTGAAACCTAACGAGTTTTGTCGAGGATACAATGGTGTAGGCGAAACGAGAACAGTCAGATCCGACATACACCAGATAGCGGAAGCTGGGGAGATTGGCGTAGATAATCCCGAAAAAACTGAAGTAGAGGATGTAGTGATATAAAGCAGTAGCTGAGAGACCTGTCAATGCACTGACTGAAAGTGCCAGCGGACAATGTGCTGCCCGTTGGTCGCCTATAGTGACAGGCCCAAAATGGAAGGTGTTGCAGTACTGCATTACTGCGAAGCGGACGCCATCGTATTACAAAACCAGCGAGCTGGTTCGCGAGCTGCTCTGTGAAGATCTGACATGCTGGATTCGCCTCTGAGTATACTACTAGTTGTGGCAGAACACGTTCGTTGAGCCGCTTGCTATGATCAAAGACACCCATTCTTGGATGTCTATTGCAATGGTCCGACAATCATAGCCCAGCACAGAAAGTCTTGAGATGTGACGACGGAAAATTAGTGGTGGGCTGCCAGATGCAGCAGCCAGGCTCTCGCCGTTCACTTCCAGCTGAGGACAGTGGCTCAAAGTTCAGGAGGGAGTAAACAGAACTAGAGCGCATCAATTAATACATCTTGTAATAACAAAGTCGATTCAATCAAGAGAGCGAGACTGAAGCAGAGTACTGGAGAGGAAGGGGTCGCGTCAACGATTGCTAGTTCGTTCCTCTTGCGATCTACCTCCGGAAGACCCAACGTCCAAAGGGGTCAGAAGAGACATTTAAATCACACTCCTTGATACTGACCCTCATCTTTTTCTCCTTTCCGTGTCTTTCGCCACACCTACGCCGGCCTAGAACTTGCTGCGGATGTAAGGTGCCAGTTTTGTCTTCCTATATTGGAGGGTTGAACGAACAAAGTTCCTCCATGTAACTCTCGATAATCAGGATAGTTTATCCATCGCTTACGGTTCTTCTCAATACTATGATTTTGTTACCGCACTCCGGTCAAGGAGTGAATATTTCACGGACCAGTGAAATTATCGCATAATCGGTGGGTGGGGAGCCTCTTGCAAGCGGATCGCCGTAACGTCCCTGGGCGCTGCCGAACCAAGCTTGCGCTGTACGCCCTGGCAAATGGCGATGTCACGCCGTCGACAGAATATACACAAGTACCACATCCCATGAGCACGCTTACCATGCTTGATGGGGTGAGTCTTGCCATAGCGCCTCCCTCACACTGGAATCGGGGGGAATAGACAACTCGCATAACTCATCGAATCAGATAATTGCAGATGCAAAATAGGTATTCTGTGGTCCTCGTGAAATTCATGGATACAGGTGAAAGAAACTGACCGAGTAAATAGGTACTGAGCAGCGTACGAACGAACACCTGTTGACGATGTTATGTGTCTACCCGTAAGGAGCCGATAAAACGGAAATCGTAAAGACCATGAGAAGAATATGTCACACAGATTGAAGGTAGAGCATATTATCGCCGCCAGGGAGAGTGGAATCAAAAATGAGAGACGGAAAGGGGTCGTCATAACTTCAGTTCAGTCAGGACCCTTCGGGCGAGCATCTGGTATTGCCACCCATCGCCTCCTGCTCTGCGGAATTGTATTCCGTGGAGGGGTAACCAGGGGACCTGTTAAAGGTTACCGTCAGCTGGGCGTCTCGCGATACGTCGTTATGTACCGACCTTGATAATATTTATCTCAAAGCGCACTGATAACGAGTTCGCACCCATCATCTCGAACACCTCTCGGTCCACTTCTCCTGTAGGGAATGGTGCAGGCCGTGGAGTTTGTGGCTGAGGGGTAGAAGCAAAGTCACGTGGTATGGGTGGTAGCACTTTGCTCTTCGTTGGAGAGTGAGGCCTTAACGTCTGTTCATCGTGAGGCGACGCGGCGGACGAGGCTCCGTTTGCCTCATGCTGGCGAGAACTTTCCGCGAGAACGGTGTGGGCAGTGGACGAGACATTGAAGAAAGAGGAGGAGCCACTGCTTGGGGTGGCACTCAACGCAGTGCCGACGGACGGTCTTTCGGGGTTCACCTGGTCCTGGTCCTTCTCCTTGATGCTTTCTCTTTCGCGTTCCTTTGATTTGACGCCGAATGACAACTTTGATGCCTTCTTTACCAGTGACCGAGGGGTGATCCCAGTGTCATTGGAGCCTGAAGAACCATGCCGGCGATGGTTACTTGGGCGCGATTGAGCGCTGTTTGGAATGGAGGAAAGGTCGATGGATGGTATATGGATGCATTCAAAGCCCCCTTTGATCTCGCGGTATTGCACTTGCATCCGGTCGAGGACTTTCTTGATGTCGCCCTTGAGGACGGATGGTGACTTGGTGGAAGTGGTTGCAACGCTGTTTTGTCGGTGAGTATGGTGCAGTGCATTAGCCACAAGATGGAGACGGACCTGAAGAGACCCTTCAGATGCACAGGTTTGAAATCCTTGTCACCGTGGTGCGGCTCTTTGAAGCTCTCGTCGCGGCCATCAGATGTTTCGTGCTCCACATTCTCCTCGACCTCCTCAGTACGGCCAAATTGAGCGATGCCAGTAGGCCTTCCACTACTAGTGCCATAACCGGTCGATGGTCGTCGATGACGGCCGATAGTACCTCCAATACTTGGGAGGAGCGCACCCCCAGTGCTGCTCCTTCGCTCATGGCGTATCGCGCGTCCCTGAGGATCGAGGATCGTGGCTGCCCTTCTGTGAACGTTCGAGAGAGGCTGACTTTGGCTAGCGGAGATGGGTGGAGGAGAGATAGTGCTCTGTCTTCGGGAATCAGGTTCGAATTCCTTTTCATTGAAGGCGTCGGCTCCATTGGTCCTTGCCATGGCGGCGGCCTTTTCACTTTCGGTATCCGTTGCGGCCTTGAGGGGAATACCACCAACGATAGTGGTCCTCTTCCCAATGCTTCCATGGCCTCTCTTTCCATCATCGCCCCTCCCACCACCCAACAACGTCCCGAACCTCTTAACGAGTGTCGCTCCAGCCGACAATGGCCCGTCATGCGGAGGCCCACGATCCTCGTCCCCAGCAATCCTATCCTTCGCAGTGGCAAATGCGCCAACCTCCGGACCAGCCGTATGAGGTACCTGCATATCTTCAGCACGTTCGTCCACAGGCTGTTCACCTCCACCGAACACGCCACCAAGTCCACGCAGGACCGTCGGGCGCTGGCTCATGCTGTGACTGCGACGATGCGTCGACGCAGGAGGTGCGCGTGGGAGCGCAGTTGGGGTTGTAGGTGTCGTTGGGACAGCAGAGACGTCCACCCTCTTGGCAGGGGGAGGTGGTGGCGGCAATCCAACATCACGCGCTCTCGGTTGTCCGAGGAAGGTCGTGGCGGTCGGAGAAGCTGCAGCAGCGGTAGCATCATACGACATACCAGAGTAGTGTGACGTCTCGGGTGCTGGCAAGCGCGGGAGGGGCATGCTGTAGTCTGCCTTGGCAGAGACGGGCGTAGGAAGCTGCTGGGGTTCTTTCTTGGTTGCCTGGGATTGGGAGAGAGCCTTTGACCCGAACGATGCTGGGGTGGAAGTTTCGTCTGGGGTGGGTGCGTTGGCAGGTACTCCGGATTGAATGGACAGTTGGGAGCTGGCGAAGTGACCCGGACCATAGACACGTTCGCGTTCGAGCTTTTCGCGGGCAAGGTAGTATATGGAAAGAAGAGGATGGAATCCGCGAGTAGGATCTACGGGTTCACGGGATCCATCGCCAACAGAGAGATGAGACTGAGAGTTAGGTGGGGAATGGGAGGGGGTAGTCGGTGGGGATGATGCTGGAGAGAACAGCTTCCGGCGATAAAAGTCGAAGCCAGAGAACCGCTTGGACTTCTTCGATGGGCTCATAGTAGATGCATCCTTGTGGTGAATGTTGGATGTGGACCCATCAAATGAGATGGCGAGAGATGAGTTGGAAAATGACTCTGCCCATCGACCAGAGGAACCGTTACGTCCACGTTTGCGGTCCCAAGCAGCGACGGCACGAATGTAAGCGTCGGATTCTAGGACTGTAATGAGCTTGCGCTCAACCTCTTCCTCTGTTCCGAACTCGAAGCCCTTCATGCCTCGGATAACTTGGCGGTCGAGTTCATCCGAGCGAAGGGGCTCCCGATGTACGAGATGAGAGTCAGGTGGTCCACTGAATCCGCGAAGCATCCATGGGTGCTCAAGCACTTCGGTAAGTGATGCACGCGCAGGGGGGTTAGTCACGAGCATCCGCGAAAGTAAGTGCTTGCACTCTGTTGAGATCATGGTTAGCCACTATCATCCTGGAATGCTTGATGACGCACCAGCGCTCAGCCAAACAGGGTATTCCACCAACCCGCGCTTGATCTTTGCATGCAGTGCCGGCATACTCTGGTCGTCGAAGGGCACTTTACCGCACACGAGGACATAGAGGACAACACCAAAGCTCCACACGTCGACTTCTGGACCAGTATAAACTTTTGCGTTCAACAACTCTGGTGCTGCAAAGTATAGGGAGCCACAGAATGTCGAGAGGTGATTGCATGGGTCATACAAATTCGAGAGCCCGAAATCAATAATCTTGATGTTTCCGGTCTCTGATATAAGGATGTTCTCGATTTTGAGGTCTGCAGACGGAAATACAGGTCAATGTGACGGCTGGCGGGAAGCACATCAGTCTACTCACCACGGTGAACCACATTGTTGCGGTGACAATAGTCGAGAGCGCTTCCTATTTGCCGTGCAAATTTGCGAGCGACACGTTCGCGCAGTCGGCCGTGGCTGATGATGTAGTCGAGCATCTGCCCTCCGTTCACATACTCGAAGACCATGTAGTAATGATGCTGATGTACAATCATCTCGCGCATGCCGCAGATATAAGGATGATGGAGAAGCATGGATAATGCCGCCTCGCGGAGAGTGCGGATCTCCTTGGAGGCATCCTTGGACGCCTGCTTTGCGATAGCCTCCGGCGTCGCGTTTGAACCATTGGGTTGTGATGTAGAAGGGTGAACACGGGGAAGAATTTTTATAGCGAGCTAGCAGTGAATAGAGTCATGACATTGAGCGAGTATCAGGACGAATTCGTGAGGCCACGCACCTTCTCGTCCGTGATATTGTGAATTGCGAGCTTTACTTTACCCATACTACCAGCACCGAGGGTCTTGGTGAGGGTATAATCGCCAAGAATCCTGTTCGAGCTTCGGCCCTGCTTTGACGTTGAGCCATCCCTGTGCTGGCGGTGTTTTGACTCTGGCATTTGTTGTCTGTCGCGATCAGAAGAGCTTGTTGGAGGTGACGAGTTGTAGGCCTGTGGGGGCATAGAGACTGGGCGCGGTCTGTGCGTCGACTGTGGTCTAGGCGCAGGCAATGGGCGTGGTATAGCCGTTGCAGCTGCAGCAGTGGTGGTCGCCGTCGATGTCGCCGCTGTCGTCGTTGCCGTTGCCGTCGTCGTTGAAGGAGTTGTCGGTGTCGGTAAAGAAGTTGGTGAAGGAGAGTAGTAAGGCTGTGGCTGAGGAGCCGACGGCGCAGTTATGGGTAAGTCAAACTCGTAACCTCCTTGTACTACTCCCCGATGCGACGGCGTAAAATTTCCCCCAATTTCCTCTGGCACCTGTCCCAATGTCGATACAACTGAGGTCGGGTAGAACGCCGCCATCGTCATTCACGACGTCCAGATACTTTCAGTGTGGCCTGTGCGCTTTTACGAAAGGCGGTGCGGAGCATCGAGCTGAGTAAATCAGGCTATCAGGGTCTCACAAATCTCAGGGCACTGCTGGCGCTAATCCCAGCGAATATTTTTTGTGATCTTCAGGCCGCCTGTTCCTCTGACGGACACCCGCACAAGTTCTCAGATTTCTCCGACTAGCCAAATCTACATCGCACCCTCGTTTTTAACTACTCCCCTGCCTCTACCGGCGTAGTCGATCACTCCGCAGTCACTAAGCAATGCAGAACCACTGCTGTGAGGCAATCTGATCTTTCATGAACGTGGTTCTGATACCAATGAAACCTACACTGTGAACAATATTTTCGAGTGAATCACACCCACAGCGTGGGGCAGAACGAGCTCCGTGTGTGATTTGCTCACCGGGGCAGTTGGTATCGATGCCAACGATGAAGGCTATAAGTCTGATGTTCACAGCCCACCCCACATGTTCATTCTAGCCCAAGGAATTCGTTCCGGGAAGTCCCCGTGGACAAGAATAACAATATCAATGAAATGAACTTAGCAGGCAAGTTCATCTCCCAGGCTGCAAGCGCTTATCAGAATTACCATTCCGAACGCGGGCGCGAGACACGCGGGGACAGGCAGTGAGGGATATATATATCCAGACAATTCTTGGTGGCAAGATGGAACACGGAACGGGAAATCTGCCGTGCAAACGTGATATAGGCGAAGACTGCATTCGGGCACAAGGATATCAGACTGAAAAGCGGGTGTCATCATTTGGTCTTTGCAGGTTCTTCCTGTGCAGGAAGCCACTTCACAGGATGCTTGTTGTACATAGGCCATGGGGGCAGAACGACCTGCGAGTACCCACGAGGTCTCCTTTAACATCTTCTGGGCAAAAGGAAGCTAGGAAGCGCATACCAAGGAGAGGGCCAACGTGGACAGGGAAAATGTTCCCATTGTTACCCGAAGCGAGCCCATTGCAAAACCGAGGACAAATGAAATGACCTGCTCGGAACTTAGCAAGGAACTTTTGAGGGGACTAAAGAGCTCACGGAGCTGGCTATGAGCACTATACGAACAATGTCGTCTGTTCTCTTTTGACCATGGAAGTCCTGTATACCGTGCATACCATTAGCCCGTTAGCAACCTGGAAACTCGCAAAGACTCCAGCAAACTCACGATCTTGCCCTCTACGAGGTCCTGGAGATAAGTCATGGTGTTGTGACACGTTAACGCGGTAGTGGCGCCGACAACCACGTCAAGGCTGCGTACAAGCAGGCGTGGGAATTACCTCTCTCACCCCTTCCCTAAGCTTGTTGCAAGCCTGCACTGACGCCATCCCTGCCCTATCATAAATTTCCGAAGAGTCCGCTGGTTCCGTGATGTGGGTTTGTCTGCAAGGCACAAGCAGTATATTGCTTCAACAGATTTACACGTTAAATGATGGTGGGGTAGAGGATCTATACAGGTACTGGTTGGGTATGTGCATGCATGCATATGTTCGCGAGGCGCTCAGGCGTTACGACGATCTGGCAGACAACGCCATCTCATACAATGAATCTTTATCTCCGCTCTCATCAACCAATGCACGCAGCACGCCCTGGTCATTTTTAAGCAGCTCCCTTGGAGTACCAAACTCGACCTGTGACGATCAATCAACTCGATCAACGCCGGTTATGGTTTGAACTTACAAGTTTCCCAGCGTCGAGAACCATCTATTAGAATAAGACGGCGATCAGCGAGGTGATTATCTGGGAGTGTCTAGAAGTCGCTCACGATTTTGTCTGCATCCATGATGGTCTGGAGGCGATGAGCGACAATGATCTGGGTCACATTGTTCAAGTCATTCCGGAGGGAGGACTGGATAGCCGCATCTGTTTTGTAATCTGGAGCATCGACATTAGCGCATCATCCTCACATCTATAACAAGTCATGTTCTTACCAATCGCAGAGGTAGCTATGAAGCTAGGTCAACACCCTGGACACTAATAGTACACCGAAGAAAACTTACCCTCGTCAAGAATGAGCAGTTTGCTTCCGCGAAGCATAGCCCTAGCGAGCGCCAAAATCTGCCTTTGACCGACGGAAAGATTACCACCTCCACTGGAAATAGGGCTGTCGAGCGTGAGGCGGCTTTCCTCAGAATCATCTTGAAGGGCGAAGAGACCCGCTAAGCGGAGCGCATCATTCATCGTTGCGTCGTCGTGCTGCTCAAAGGGGTCGAGGTTGCCACGGAGGTTACCGCTCAGGAGCTCAGGCTGCGAGGCGATTTGGGGGATTAGGATCAGTTTTCTAGACGACAATACGACTTACAATCTGGGGAATGATAGTAATATTGGAGCGGAGGGCGTCGAGGTTGATCTTTGATGTAGGGATGCCATCGAAGTAGACATCTCCTTCCGTGAAGATGCAGCGAAGGAGCGAGAGGGTCAGGGAACTCTGAGTGGGGGTTATATTATACACTATAATAGAAAAGTGAGAGAATGACTTGCCTTCCCACTGCCAGTGCGACCGACAATGCCAACACGCTCGCCAGACTGAATGTGGAAAGATAGACCGTCCAGAACTTTGGGACCATCCTGGGGGTATTTTCAGCACTAACGGATGGAACGTCGCGGGGGAAAGACGTGCCGGAGAGTAACGCGCAGACAAATTTTCAACACGGACGTCGCCGCTTGCAGGCCAGTAAGCTGGCGGTTGGCCTCTCTCGGTGGGCTTGGGCTCTTGCTCGATCTTGATGTAATGGTCGATGCGCTCGAGACTGTGCTATGTTATTAGTATCTGCTCGCATGAGATGTCTATATCCTCACCTATTTCCTGTAAAGGGTGCAGATGTGAGATAGGGGCACTGTCAACGAAACATAAACGTACCGTGGACCTCTACCTCGTTCAGGAAGCGAACCCACCACAAGATCAAGGAGCTGAAAGCAACTGCCGAAGAATATCAGAGGGGAATCGGGGGTTCAGGGAACGCTACCGACCTGCCATGTTCAAGGAGAATCCAACGTTCGCGGCGCGAAGTGCTTCGTTACCATACACGAGATACGCAGCGAGCGCAGCGGAGAAGAAGGCGCCCAGCGCGTCGACACGAACACTCATCCAGCTGTGCGGGGAGCCGTGGTTTAATTGACCCATTCGTACAGAGGAAGATGTATGGCTCACCGGTTCAAATTGTAGAACATACGTGCCGATCTTGTGTACCGATCAATGCGCGCCAAAGACTCTTTGATGAATGCTTCCTGAGCTCCATAAGCTCGGATGGAAGCTTCAATGAGAGACAATCAGTTCCCGCGCCTCCAAGGAGTTTCAAACGACTTACTGAGCCCTGCCATCGCAGCTCCAAAGTGTCCCAAAACTGGTGACTTGGCGTTACTCATCTCGCGCTTCACGGACAGCTGCGCCTTCATGTACACGCGCCCGATGAATGCGCCTACAAGACCTACGACGATTCCAGGGAGGACGAACGCGGGTGTGATGACGACGACGGCGCCAAGGTTGAATAGCATCCTCATTGTGAGCTCAATGGTCCATGCGACGCCGGAGGCAAGCGGACCATCAACTGAGAATAAGTTCAGTCGACAAAGATATGAAGATTGAAGCAACAGAACTTACTAGCTCTGATATCCTGTGTGCATCGGGCGATGACTCGAGAAGTTGGCGTCGTGTCAAGCCACCTGTCGGATATTGAGAAATGGAAATTGAGACGAAGATAGGAGAGATACCTCAGAGTTGCCCCAAGAACGGAGATGACAAGCTTGTTATGAATTGTCCTGGATGCTCGCATGGTGCCTGAATAAAAAACGAAGTACGCCAGGGAGAACATCAAGGTGCCAAAGAGGAGCAGGACAGTGTAACATATAAGGTAGCTGTTCGCAAGGATTAAAAACAGTTCCTCGCGCGAACAATCAATGCTTACTAGACAACGTTCACTTCCGAGGCTGCACGATCCTCATATTGCGTTGCCCAGTACCCCAAGAACCAAGTTTGAACGGTATTAGCTAGGTTATTGATGACGAACAACCCCAGGAAGAGAACCCAGAAGAAGAGGTTATGTGCGCCACCCAAAGCAGCAAGATACAGTTTGACTAATGACAGTCAGCGAGTTATCAAACTTGAGCAACACCTTGACGAAATGTACTTACACGCAGCCCACGATACATGCCCTTCCGAGATCTCTTCAGACACAACAAGCTTTCCGCTGGGCTTGTCTTCTTTCTTGACTTCTTGACCCTCAATGACCTCGACCTCTTTTTTCAGGATCTCTTGTTCCTTTGCAACCTCAGCAGCGAGCGCTTCATCCTTGGAGATAGCCTCTGAGATCGAGCCTTGGCTGCGGATACGCCCGTTGGAACCCAATGAAACCACGAATTGAGCGACTGGGGAAGCGATGGCGATATTGTGCGTCTACGAGAAGGGTGAGCCTCTGATAATATGGAGACGATTGCCTATCGTACTCACCACCAGGATTACGGTACGTCCCTGAATGAGATCGCCAGCGAAACACTTGTCCACGATCCATTTCGAAGTGTGCACATCAAGGGCCGCCAACACCTGAACAAGATCGTCAGATATGCCACAGGCGGTAGATGGCTGAAGCTCACATCATCGAGTAGAAGAATCTCGGCAGAGCTGTAGACCGCTCGAGCGAGCGTAACTCTTGCCTGATACGAATATGTAGCAATCTGAAACACACGATAAATTTGATGTGCATTCTTACCTTTTGGCCTCCACTTTAAGATAGGGCATCGTTAGCATAGGATAAATGATATTGGGAGTTTTCCTCACCTCAACGTCAGTCCTTTCTCGCCAACCTCAGTGTTTTCGCCGGCTTCAAACAAATCCAAGTCTTTCTCCAATGCGCATTGATACAAGACTATTCGGAGCGATCTCAAAAAAGAGCAATTGATACACTGGTGGGAGTACTTACCCTTCTTGTACCGCGCTTCATCGTACGCTGCGCCGAAAAGAATGTTGTCCTTAGGACGGGTTTTCAGTTCGAGGCAGGGACCAAGACGGGCCAGCTACCGACCTTAATGGTCTCGCTCTGAACCCATGACTCCTGTGCGGCGTATGCGACACCGCCTTTTCTCGGAAGATTGAACCAAGAACCAGGGCCAGAGGGCATCCAATGCATCTCGCCTGGTGAAATATTAACGGAGTCCCGAACGAGACAGCATGACGTTGCACATACCCAAGAGAGCCATCAACAAAGATGTCTTTCCTGAACCCGTTGGACCGACCACTAAGTTGATACAGCCAGGTTGAAAGTAAAGCTCTCCCTCGACCTTGAGCGTGAAATTACGCTTTGACGGTGTGAGTGCATCATCGAAACTTCCCTCATTTGACCATGCGAAGGTCGCATCCGTGAAGCCAATAAGGTCTGACTCCTCGGAAGCTCCAATAAGATGTACTTCCTCGACGCCGGATTCGAAGCGATCAAGAAGTTCTGTCTCCGTGAGGAATTCGTCGATACGGTCCAATGATACTCGGGCTAAGTTGGGGCCCCAAGTTAGAAAGTCCACTGTTATAACAGCATCACACGCACCTGCCGCGATTCTCGGTACATAGAAGAATACAGTTCGCAATTGATTCCGAAGGATGTCAAAGACTTGACCGGCTTCAGAAACTGTGTGGCCTCCTTCGACGAGGACTTACCAGAGATAGACGAGAAGACGGTGGAAGCTGCGGGAGTGTATCAGCTATGGGGGCCAAGGGGAGTATTAACAAGCTTACCGCTCAGTTCCCTCTTCATCAAGAGTGTCTAATTTCATGAGTTTGCCACATTTTCGGTATTAGTCTCAATCCGTCAATGAGAAGGCCTTTCAACTTACGTAGGTCGCATATGTCGCCAGCATCGTAAACAACGGAATGCAGAAACTAGCGCAGTCGAGTCAGTACTCCTTCGGATCGTTCGAAGATTGAAGCAACTCACTTGATGTTGGTGTTCAATAGATCCAACATTTTGAATTTCCACGTCCAAACCAACTCGTCTTCACGCTTCTCGCGCAGCCGTTGATCCATCTGTGACTCCCACCCAAAGAGCTTGACCATGCGAAGAACGTTCACGGCTGTCCGACGATGGTGAAACAAAGTTACGCTCTCTTTGGAGGGTGCTACTCACTTTCTGTGACACTTTGTACTCTTGCATCGGTCTAGAAACGTTTCGTGAGCGTTTGCGCGAGTGGGGTTAGAGCGTTTCGTACCCTCTTCATCTTCTCCCTTTGGACGCTTTGAATTCTCTTAGCGACCATGCCAGGCAGTGGGAAGGTTGCAAACATGATGACCAGCCCTACTAACGCGCTACAAGCATTGGATAACGGTGAGCCTGAAGCCACTTCAAGCGCATTAAGGACGCGGGACATACCTCCATCCAAGTATGACATACAGGAACCACATTGCCAGTATAGCTTGCAAGGGAGCGTAAAATACTGGGAGCGTGCATAAGCATGTCAACAATATGCGAGAGGGTGGCAATTTCTTACTGAGCATCAAGAAATCCCGTCCTTCCGTCGCGTTACCAAGGTCTGAGGTGACAAGGTTATTGATCTTTCCAACAAGGTTTTCCCCCTTTGCCTTGGGCTTGGATGTAGAACCTGGAGCTGATGGAGCTGAGGTGGCATCAGAGGCAGCAGCATCTTGACTCTCCTTCTCAGTTTCGGCTTTCATGCGGATGCGGAGGGCATGCTCGAATATGAGTTGTGTAAGTATGCCTTCGGCACGAACCAGAGTGCGAGTCTGGTGGCAGATATGGCAAGATGAGCCATCCATGCCGCGAACTAGTTTTATGAGAGCCTCACCGCGATGAAGCCGTACCACTGTAGACTTAGTGCCGTAATAACGGGCCCGAGGAAGATTCCCAAAATCCAAACCCAAGGTCGCACAACTGCTTCCTTACCACCGCTCTCCAGGTAGCTTGAATATGACTATGAGAAAACTCGTCAAGCGCAACACATAAAAATGGCGTACCTGAGAAGATTTTTGATCCCGACTGGCGCAGCCAGGTTGGCCAGAACCTAGGGATATCAGCCATATGTGAGATCGGAAGACTCTCTCTGACGAAAGGACATACCTGCAGAACAATTGTGGCCGCGAGTAGGGTATACTCCTTGCCTGCACGGGTGTGAGTTGCTTCGTTGTCAATAATTGCAAAGCTACTGACGGAAGGTGGCCATGAGCCCAAAAAAGATATGTCGTTTCTTGGCTCCGTGAAATTGATCAAGGTGCTGTGTAGGAAAATCCCCATCAGACAAATGAGCACAGAAAAGAGAGAAAATTAAGTTGGCTTACACGGAAACTCTTCTTCCTCAAATTTGCAGCGTAGTCTTGGTCTGAGAGCGGGGGAAGCAAGTCGGCCGATAGGTGTGTCAGTCCATATGCCAGTCGAACTATAGGCTCAACCCAGAAGTAGGAAAGCATAGATGCCCAGGATGCAGTTTGTTCCGGGTGGGGAGCCGCAGAGGGTTCCTAGCAGTGGGGACACAATGAGAGACCGAAACGATGCTGGGTTGACTGGATACTTACTTTGGGGTCGAATGGGACATACAAGCGAGGAGAAAACACCGGGAAAATGACTGCACCAAAGGCCAACGTCACTAGTTTTCCCCAAAGCATGGGGCCTTCCCCAGCGTCCACAGGGTGCTCGGTAAAGGTAAGAAGAGGCCAGATGTCGCGATATGCGTATACTCCGAAAAGCACGAGCAGAACCATGGTAAGGTGAACCGAGACCACACGATTCCATCGTGAACAGGACGTGACAGCGAGCACAGCGAGTAAAAGCGCGTACACCTGCAATATTGAAACGGTCAGAAAAGGGGCTAATGACAAATGAGGATTACGAACCGCCGAAATGCAAATGGAGAACTGTACCCGTGCTGGGTCACTGAAGGATAGGTAGGGGTTAAAAGACGATTTTGGGAATTGCCGGCCGTCTGTCTTCCCGGGAGCACCGAGGTTGTTGCCCCCGCGTTCCTCGAATATGAAGGTCACCACAGAAAGTACCAAGAACGCAATACAGCCGAGTAGGCGGGCGAATTTGAAGATGTACAAGGTGAAACCGCCATGCGACTTGACGGATGCTCTGGTATCTGCGAGAAAGCCTGCTGCAACCGGGGATGCCTCGACGGACTCGACACAAGGGGCGGTCGGCGGATGTTCTTTGCACCCCGTAAGGCGATCCCGAAGCCTTCGGACCGGAGCCAGCTGTGCGAAAGCTTGCAAAAGCAGCAGGACAGCGGACAACGCCGCGACATAACTGGGCAGCATAAGCGAGTGTAGCCATTCTCTGGATAAAGAAATCCCCGCATCAGCGCTTTGTTGTTGTCCATTAAAATATCGTGGACTCACGACAGCCTATGGCTTGGGTCTGTTAAGAGCGAGGGTTGACCACCCTGCAGCACAATTTGGCCAAGGCTGGGGTCCGTAAAGTTCCCCCAGCCAGACATTTTTTTTATGTTGGTAAACTAACAATATTCTACTATTGACTGACGCTTTTAGGTCGAACTGCAGCCAACAACTGTAAGTACTGGAGGATACACTGGGGTACACTGGCAGCAGAAGGAGGGAGGGAGGCGGGTTGACTCTGTCTGGGACTTCCCATCAATCAAGTATAAGTACCCAGCCCAGGCACAAAGGCAAATGACTCACATTGACAACCTTCGACTTTGATTATTTTTGATAAAAATTTGATATCGAGACGGTTAGTGCAAGCCGTGTGTGTAAATTTCTTGAAATTTAGCAATGTGACAGTGGGGCCAGTGGCCATTGGTGCACCGGTGCACATTGGCCCCCTAGAACTTCCCCACCTTTCTGTGGTTGTAGTTGATATTTTACACAGTCGATCGAATTTTTGACGATCAACCTCGAGCTCTGGCGTGCTGTCCTGGAAGAATAAGAAGCAAGCTGAAGAAAGTCAGAACTATACCCAGAGAGAATTTTCCACTCGAGTACTCGGAATGCACTAAATTGAAATCATCATCGTTGATGAAGGCGTCAGTAACATAATGTCAGTTGGACTGTCCAGAAGCCAATCAGAGCTCGTCGCCCTTGCTTGAATATTCGAATTCGATGTGCCGCGAAGCACTGCGGTCACCGGTGGTGATGTCCGCTCGGCTTGGGAAGTTGGGTGCATGGTGTGCAGTTGGTGTAAAGAGTGCCATGCCCAGTCCAAGCCTAGTCGCCGAGGTCTTGGAAGGTGAACATGACTTGGGTAGTTTCGAACCAAGAGTGGGGCCGACGACGTTGGTCGCTCGCATGAGGCGTCGGTACCGACGTTTAGTGGGGAGTCGGTCCCCGGCCGACCCGTTGTACATGTATTGGGGATGTTGGCGCGATGACCCTTATGCTGCATGTCACGGGCGCAGACCTTGCTCAGACCAGCATCAAAGGCACCGTGTCGTCGCTGGAGGCGAGAGGCAGAGTCACGGCTCATGATCGCGACGGATGCCGTCACGGATCCGAAGAGAGTCGCCCTCAACCCCGCTTCCACGCAAGCCCCTTTCCCAGGAAGACTCAGGCAAACCAACATTTGGGTCAGTCTTAGTTAGCTTATGATAGTCGTCCTACTACATGCGTGTAGGTAAGTCAATCCGTACTGTCTAAGTACCTGTGATCATGAGCGAAACAAAAGCGCCAGAAGTGATGCAGAACAAGATGTGTGATAAAATACATGCAAAGAAACGTGGTATACTTGGGACTCGTCAGGTCATGAACTGAGCATGGAAGCCAACCTTCGTATGAAGTTGTTCAGGGGAGGAGACGGGACTTCTCGTTGATGAAGGAATCATGAGCCTGAAGAGGTCACATCAGTATCGGGTTGCGCCTTCTCGACGATCCAAGACTGCACTAACCTCGTCTTCCCTCGTCACGTTATACTGCTTCGTGCGCTTTCCAAGCGAGTGCTTCATGAACGCAGAGAGAGCAAACATGCCAAAGGCGAACAGGGAAACAACAGCGAAGAGCAACGGCACAGATGTGTTCACGCTCGTAGTGCCGACGTCAATCTCGAAAGGGAACCAGCTGGTAGAGCATGCAGAGGACCACTGCTTCTGGT
>KN839855.1:100352-111769 GCA_000827185.1 Hydnomerulius pinastri MD-312 | reverse complement strand
ACATTGAATGGTCCTTTGATATCCCCTCTCCACCCGCGCCTGACCTCCTCCCTGAACGTACTCACTGGGTCAACTCCCTGCTGCTCGCATACCCACGTAAACCAGCGGTGGCCAGATGTTACGTGCGTCACTTCGTCGGCGTGGATTATATTGAGTACTTTGACGCTCTCTGTGTCTCCAGCTCGTCGGAAGCGATCAATTGTTCCCGGATTGACGTCGAGTCCGCGTGCTTCGTGGACGAGGTGGATGATCGCAAGGCGGGCACGCAGAGAGTGAGAGGTAACTGTTGCTGACTCCCAAAGACCGGCGTGGACAGGTAGGCTGCCATAGGGCGTGGAAGGGGAAATGGCGGCGAGACGAGAGACCAAAAAAGAAAAATGCTTGGACTCGTCAAGTGCCATGCGCGCGAAGTCCGAAAAGAATGCCTGCGGGATATTCGGATGCGATGCTCCAAATCTCACCATGATGTCCCACCTGGAAATGATATTGACATCATTGACAGGATAACAATATCGCAACAATCGAGGACTGCTCACGCCAAGTCAATTCTAAAACGGCTGGACTTAGCGAACAGATTATCGGAAGAACTGTTACACTCACGCCCATTGCTCAATGTTCGCAAGCGCGTGAAGCATTACCGCGGCACTCTTCCGCTTCCCAAGCTTTCTCGGATCAACTGTGTTTCGAGTGTAACTATCGTCGCGAGGCGGAACAGCAGGTGGCTTCGGAACTTTATTCGACTTGTGACCGATAGAGGCCAGTTGACCTGTGCGAAACAGATGCACAGCGTGCTTGGTACGCTCTACCTACCACCTAGGACGTCATTCGGGACGCGTCGTTAAGGGTTAAAATGTTCTTACCTTTAGGGTTGGATTCGAGGTATTGAGAATGACTACAGCCCATTCCATCAATGTTGAGGGTGTGCCTTCGGATGGAATGAGACCCTCGTCCTGAATGATGGCTGATGCAGTGCTCAACGGAGCAGGGCTCGCGCTGGCTGGTGGAGGATCTGCGAACTCTGAAAATGGTGGTGTCAGATCTATGGTGCAGCGAAATATTGCCTAGGGAACCTTCAGACACGGGGCGTAGTTCTACCAAACGCCATTGGGTCCCGTTAGCAGGGCTCTCGACCCACACCTTTTCAACAGCATCGACGTTATCTACCGCAACCTTCACGTTGTAAGTACATGCACGCAGCCCGGTTTCACTTTCCCCAGTGCGCAGATCGAAGTCGTACCTGACGTGGATGTATATGATTGTTAGGAGCACCTCGCCATGGTCAACGGAGTTCGTGACAAACCTGTGCCATGGACATACAGCAACAATACTGTCGTCGCACTCTTCAATCTCTGCATGCGACATGTCTGCTCCAAGGTGAGGGCATGTGGATTCCATCGCGTACAGCTGGTGAGACGATCGGTGGGCGGGAGCATCGTTTCCTTCAGAGCAAACTGCAGAAGTGTAGCTCGAGGAAAGTCTGAAGAGAATGAGCGAATGATATCTTCCCTCTTGCGACCGTAAATTGAGTAGAAAGCGACTGTGCGACAATAGATCCTGGTAGGGCGAGATCCTTGCAGATCGCGGGATCAGTGAACGTCTCTGTCGCTGAAGGCAGTCTTACAGAACATATCCATCGGGCATCACTTCACGAGACGGTTCTTGCGCCATGGGTCTCTGGCTCGTGTCACTATGAATTCTTTGAGATGGTGATGGCTGGATTGTGTTAAAGTTCTTCCTTCGTCCAAGAGGATGGAAGTTCAAGACGAGGTCTCCGTCCGAGATTTGGCCGTAAGTTACACTGAACCGGTTAATTACGCCCCTAAAATTAATTGTGGTACATAGAGCCGTGGTTTCAGAACTCTGTCCTTCACAGTGACCTGTCCCAACAGGCAGTCGGCGAGGTTCTCTTATAGTACAATAGGACTACAGCAAGCTAGTGGTGGTAGTTGTCGTACTACGTCTGCACTAGTAATCGCAACAACCTCCTGCAGTCAAAAACTTCCCAAACCAGTCGAATGTTGCGCGCAACCTCGGTCAGTCCTGGATAGATGATCAGGACAGTTGTTTATACGGGAAAAGCCTAATCGGCCTGAGGATACCTTCAAGTCGAGGTTTGCAGCCGTTCCTGCCACTTCGACCACATGATCTTCTTTGTTTCCTTAAAGCCATCGCTCAACTGCTGCAACTTGCTGGCGTCACTTGCGTATTGCTTCCTTGCTTCGTTGTACTCCTTGTTTAGGTCCTCAATCTCCGAAAAGTCTTCGAACGGTTCATCGAAGTAGGGAGTGTCGTCATCATCTGTCCGCGCCCCGATCACGTCGCCGAGAGAGCTGTTCTCATCCTGGCTGTCACGTCCGCTTTCATCGTCAGAGAAGATATTGTTGGTGTGTACATGAGGAGTTAGATTCCGTGCGAGATCTTGCGCAAATGCGCAGATTGTCAACGTTGGATTCCTACGATCTCTATCAGCTTAAGGCCAAAAAGAGTGCCGAGTATAACTTACCAGGAGCCCACAGCCGGGAATATCCCTGCGCCGGTGACGAACTACCGTATGGGTATTAATTTTGCTCCGCATAACAGTTCCTCAGCACTGCATCAGAAACGTACCACGTTTTTCACCCCTTTGACATTGAAGTTTGTGTCGATGCAGCCATTTGCGCCCTCATCATCGACGACGCTATACAAGGATGCTTCGTGGATGATTATGCCCTCCAACCGGATGGTCTCTGGGCCAGGACGCTGGTCAAGACGCCATTCGCTGGGAAGCTGAGACCCTTTCGGCTTCCACCACCATTCTACTGGTCCGCCACCAGTCATTTTATTGATGGCCCTGAATGTAGCGCTGTCCATCAGGTCCCATAACTCCTTGTCGTCGTCACGAAGAGGGAGCTGAAGCTGGGTCTTCGATGCTGGGTCCCCGCTCAGTGGCTGGCCAAGACTGTTTCGTGCGGTGACTTCGCCCAATGTTATGCACGCTATCGTAACCAGCTATCAGGCCTGTATGTTGCCTATCACTCATGAATTTCTCACCAAAAATTACGTAGTCTTCGGAACCGTCGAACTGTTCGGCTGTCGCAGCGGCAGCATAGTCCTGATTGTACGATGTTCAACGATATGAGTGCGACATTTTTGGCACAGTAAAGGACCAACGCACCGGGAAGAAACGAGCCGCGTCCTCAGCGTCCTGATGCGGATCAGGAGACGTAATGGCAGTGATCTGAATATGATACTGAGATTTGGTGCGTGGGTGCTGACCCTCCAAGTACTCTGCGCCGATCTCGATGCTGTTTGCCTTGAGTCCAGAAAATTCGGTCCTCTTCACTCGACCAACGGTTTGAGACAAGATGTGGCCTGTTACGCGCGGTTTCCCTGCGAACTCTGCGACATGTGGGTTTCCACTGAAGCTCTTGAGGAGAAGCGTGTTATTTGGAAACGTCCCTGCGCAGAGGATAACCTTTGTTCTCGCCGGATCAATTGGCAGGTCCCCGCGCGAGGTGCGCAAGAGTTCGACCGACACGTCTTGAGATAAATTAGGATGTTCTACGTCGACGCCAAGGTACTCCACAGCGACCCCCGTCGCGAAAAGAAGCGAAGCATCGACACCGTCCTTTATGCGCTGCTGCTGCGTCTCGTAGAGAGATAGGAGCGGGCCGGGGGTCGAGAAATTGCTGTAACGAATGGCCGAATGCTTGCCCGGTCCGACTGCAAGAGGAGCAGGGTATACCGCATGCGCAGTCCAGAAGAAAGCATCTCGCAGACGTGTGTTGATCTGACGCTGAAGTGCTTCGTACGGCGAGCCTAACTGGGTTGACTCTTTGACGCCGAGTAGCTTCTTCGCTCGCGTGAAGAATCCGGGCTGTGCCGCCTTCTCCTTGAGCCAATTGGGCCAACCACGCAAGAGAGAAATGTCCGGGGCGGGACACCATGCAGACCAGAGGACCGAGCGACCTCCAAAGAAAAGCGTCTGACTGGGGCCAAATTTGAGGTTATTATTATTCGCATCGGTCAATGTTGGCGGGGGTGTTTCGCTTGAATCACCGAACGTGTACTTGGATGGGAGAATTAAGTTTTGGTAGTGATCGAGAGTCCAAAAATCTGAGGGGACGGTTTTACACGGATGGAATCCTTAGTTGAAATAAGTTTACAAAAGTAAAGGAGCACTGACCGCCTCTTTCGAGACAAAGGATTTTCCTGTCCGGATTTCTTTTCAAGGTTTCTTTGATGAATGCGAGAGCCGTAAACTGATAACGAAGTTTGACTCTAAGCACTTGTCTGCTTCGTACAAACACGATCACTCACTCCCGAACCGATAACGATGAAGTCAAAATCAGTAGAGCCGCCTTTGATAAGATTCTGCCAAGTCTCTTCCGAGACTGCAAAATCTGGAGCTACAGCCTGATGGGTAGTGGGTAACTTTGAAAAGAATAGCCGCCGTCAATGCCCACTCAATGAAAGAGAGTGCATGTCGCGCACCTGGATGCCAGGGTCGGAGTTACCGTTGTCAGCCATAGGTCGTGTGATGGCTTGATGAAGGATAGGCTGATATGAGTTCAGGGGATCGCGCTGAGGGTCACGATTTGTGGGTTGGAGAGATTTTGCAGACCATGTGCTGGCTTTTTATCAGCCCAGGCATCCCCGGTGCCGTACGCGTTATCTCCGTATGCAAGGTGCCGTGGACGAAGCCGGCCAAAGGGTGATGAAAGATGCTCCTCGTGCGCCTTGGGGTGCCAGTGGTTGGTAGAGAAGTATGAGTTTCTCCGATAATACAGCGCGTCTTAGAGCCTCCATGCAGTTAAGCCCCATCCAAGTATGCTGTTTGAGGCAGTGGTCGACTGCAAGAGACAATTAAAGGCCTAAAGCTACCTCAAAACGTAACAAGATGTGATGCATGGAAGCTCACGATGGACAATTTGCCCCTGGCAGCAGACCTAGTCATTAGTACAAGTCTACTATAAGCTACCACTTCGCGGCACGGACCACTAGTTTCGCGAGTTGACTGGATGTGTCAGATTGCTAGAGTTAGGGAGCGAACGGGGAAATATCGGGAAAACCGTATGTTGTTGTAGTGGCTGCGGCGTACAGGGACGACTCTAAGTACGATATCCCCTGCGCACCCGCCGATTCTCGAAAGTAGACAGGGAGTCAGAGTTATCTCATGATCAGCTCACGAGTGCCAGGACTCTCATTCAGCAAAGGATTGCAAAGTACAACACCGAGATTCGTTTCTTGACAGCGTGTTCATCTACGTTTGGATCATCAGCAAGACCTACACTTGACGAGGAAGACGCGATGTGTCTCCGAGCTTTGACGGGAAGTATGTCCGGGAAGCTGCTGGTCAACTATAGCACTCCCGCTTTTTCGCTGTCCAAGCCTTCGGCGTTCGCTCAGGAGAGGGAACGAGACAAGGTCCCACATGTAGATCAAGAACAGCCTGAACAGGTGTGCTGCTGGCATGGGCGGCAAAGACGGCGCCAGCGAAGAAGGCGCTCCACGGAAAGACAGATGAGGGACACGTGAGGCATGAAAGGAAGAAGGTATTCATGAGATGCATGCGCACAGCAGATTCCATCCATTTGACTCATACCCGCGGCGAGTGTTGGTACTGCAGTGTAGTGACATCAGAATGACCAACATGAGCCAATCAAGAGTATAACCGCTCACGCTATGAATTAAGCCAAACCGCGGCTCGTGCGACTGTGATGGTGCTCATCTCGTGGAAGGAACGCGATGAGAAATCTGAGAGCGGCTGTGCCAAGTTCTATCTGAACCTGTCAAGATTGCTTTTGCCTAGTGGGTCAGCTTGCCAATTCGTATGTAGCAAATTAACACTGCTTGAAGAACAGGATGCAGGACACAAGAGAATTTGTTCATATGATTGCAGTGTCTTGCATAGTGATGAAGAACCACAGGCCCAGATTCGTGATGACGGTCGTACAGATGTTTCAGGTTCGAGAAGACCTATCCTGATACTTGTCGGAAATGGTGCGATCCGGCTTCTTGCACATCTCCGAACTCCAACCAAGTTTGCCTCGACGCAACTTGAAGTTGCTTCAGTGGCGGGCACTGGCGGCCAAGTCCTTGACTTATGCAATAACCAGTGTCTTCTGGAAACCTCTCTATAGCAGGTACTGCGTCCGGTTGGCTCTCTTTTGAGAGCTGAGCGCTAACTTCATGCTATTACCGGTTTTTTATAGGGAGCAGACGTTCGGTGACGGTGAGCTCTCCACTGTTTTCATTTTGGAGGACCAGGAGCCATCATCAGAGGCGATGCAGCTGAACGACCAAGGCTCAGTACGCCGGCGAAGAGGCCGTCACTCAATGTATACGGACATGGTCGATCCCATCACATTTAGGCTGTCTGGCTGTACCAGTCGTGGACTCATTAACTTTTCCACTGCGAGATCCACTGTGGGGGACTAGGAAAATAACTAAAATGGTCTTCGAGCCTGCTCTGCCTCAATTTAGAGGAACAGCCTGACAATTTCCGCGATATGTCATATGTTTTCAGGGGCTTCATGCTCCATGGATCGAAGGTCTGCAATAGCAATCAACGTAGGTGGGTCTGTCCACTGCCTTCAACTGGTGCATTCATATCCCAGGGCCAGCTGGTTTGTCCGTCATCGTTTCGGTGATATTGCATATGCTTCCGTTTGTACAATTGGCTCTTTTTCCGAGGTTACACAGACAAAAACATAGATTTACTGTCGTGGTCCAGAACGGGGAATAGATGAAGCTCTGTTGATCTGTCGAGTTTCGCTGAGAGTTCTCGATAAAGCGGGAGGACCGTCCGACTGCATTCTGACATGAGCGTCATTTGAGAACCTATCATGGTGGTGTAGTGCTTGGGTCCTAGCTCGTTTATTCCCTATCTAACTGGTAGTACATTGAATATGCTATTCCCTGTAATTCATGCCGACCGACGCGGCAGCGCCTTCCAGCCCTTTCTCAACCCTTTTGCCTCGATGATGCTTGCAGGCATACAATACACCGGATCCAAATCCACCAAACCGGGGTACCCCAACAATGACAGTCCTGTAATCCAAAGCGCCCATCCTCATATATTAGCTCTGAAGGGCGGTCCGGCAGTCCAACGCACCTGCAACCCCAAAGTGCGTATGAAATACATCGACCATGTCACCAGGACGATCTGCAATCCCGCCCGTTTCCAGATCTTGCGCAGAGAGAATGAAGGAGGTGAGCTTCTCGCTATCAATCCAGCTAATTTTATTGAGGATCGACAGCGAAGAAAGGACCCAGAATGAGTAGCAAACCTGCCGGACAGTCAAGATCACCGCACAAAAGGTTTAATCGGGGATAATCTTACGTCTTCTAACTTCTCTGGGCGCCCATTGAGCCCACCATTAGGAAGCTGCCTCTCAGACAGCCACCAACACAGTGTTTGTTGATCGACCTCATCTAATCTATCCAGAATAGCCAACGCAGCGACGCAAACGAAGACTTCGCGGAAAGTAGATTAACCCCGTGAGCACTACCGGTGGAATTCGGCTCTCACCTTGCGCAGCATGGCTCTCGGCCCCTGCAGTTGCTCCGAAACCACCGTCAAAATTTCGACACTGGCGAATGTAGGACACAGTTCGCTCAACGTCGAGCTCAGACAGACGCCCGAGGAGCGAGAGAGCATTGACGGCAATGTAGAGAAACCGAGTGTCGGTTTCACCGAACGAGTCCCCTGCGAATACACCAGAAGGTTGCTGAAGGGAGAGGATGACTGTACAACGATTTGTTATGAACTGCACACATGAAGACAGGAGACGCACATTTGACGACGCGATCAACATCAAGTCTATCCAGGGCATCTTGCGTGATGAGTATTTGAATTGCACTCAACGTGGAAAGGATGTGAGCATCGTGGTCAGGGTGTGCTCCGAATCCGCCTGCATGCGCACCATGCGTCACTCATAAGCCGCAGCAGCAGACACGAGGTAGGAAACAAACCTGCCTGTTCATCCCAGCAGCTCATGACAAAATCGATCATCTCTTCGCGATCAAGTGCATCTTTGTGACCCATAATGCATAGGGCAGTAAGGCCCCAGTATATTGCGTTCATGCGCAGGTGAGCAGTCAGATGATAGGCGAGATCATCTTTGCTCTGGGGACGAATGAGGTCAGTGATCAGCCATACAATTGAAGTAACCTCCTTACATCTCCTAGTGCTTTGATGTACGATACATGTAGCGGTACCAGCAACTTGTTTCCAATATCTAGGTCGGTCATCGTGCCCCTTCGTGGATTTACTGGTGCCAACTCAGGGTGCTCGTGATCGTGGTCAGCGAATACTGACTTCCTTTTCTGGTCGATGTCGTATTTTTTCGGCGTATGCCGAACGTTGTGGACAATCCAACTCAGCCGTCACGGTTGTTCTTGTCGTTCGACTCAACGCCAACGTTCGGTCGCGAGCAATTCTTGTGAAGCACACGAGACTCGAAGTTCAAAGCTTGAGGCGCGAGAATTTATCTCAAGGCGGTACTTGCTTGGACCGGCACGCTTTGATTCAAGCTTTGACCATATCCCCGATTTGGTGTGCTCCTTTGGTCTGTGGAACTGTGGACCAAGAACAATAGCACCGGCGTATAAATCTGTCCTCAGGCGCCGACGGACTCCTAAATCATCCAGCGTCCGTTCCCCTTCTCACGTACTTGCTTGACGCTTTCCAAAACTTAATTCGCTCCTCAATGCCAGCATACGACGTACAAGGTCCCTTCGGTCTTCAGTTCAGTCTACAGACACATATTCCAGGTAGACTCTCTGTGGTGTACGAATCCGGAGAACAGAGGATGCTAGCATCACGCCGGACACATTCCCAGCCGATAGGAGAGTCCAGTCAAGGACCCTCATTTGGTCGCAGGACACAGAGCGAACTGTCCCTCGACATTCCCATGCCCACTTATCAAACGCCGGCGGCAGATAACGCTGTAAGTGCCCGCTTTGAAGTGTTCAAGTTGCGGTGGCTCATATTTTAATTGGATAACTTACCAGGCCCCGGAACAACGTGCTTCTGCGCCGTCACCTGCACCAACGGAAATAATACCCGCAGATCTCACGCCCGAAGAAATTGTTGCAGACATTCAAAGCAGCGGGGTCAAAGTGCGCGATTTTGCATACGAGTCCGCACCTCCTATAAGCGAACGCGCGCCCGAACTATTTGACCCGGTCCTGGCATGGAATCATTATGAGACCACGCTTGGGAACTCTGATACAGAGAGAAACGCCATCAACGGACGGCATTTGCGGAGATTACTTGATATTGGCTGGGTCTCGGAAGCGGATGACGGAGAGCGGTGGTTGAAGAAAGATAGGGAAGCCTTAGAGATGCATGACAGTCGGCCGCATTATCCTTGGAAAGCGTTCAATATCACGAAACCAAAGAAGGAGCAGCTGAGAGAGGTGGCAACTACAAGATTTCACTGGGTCAATGCCGACCAGCTTGTGAATCAATTTGCACCACTCCGCCGCTCTGGTATTCGCCCGTCGCCCATTCAAAAACGTTCTGCTGATGCTCGTGCAGAGTCAGCACATAATTCCAAATTCTCCCCTCGGT
Organism: Hydnomerulius pinastri MD-312; assembly: GCA_000827185.1. Classification (NCBI taxonomy): domain Eukaryota; kingdom Fungi; phylum Basidiomycota; class Agaricomycetes; order Boletales; genus Leucogyrophana; species Leucogyrophana pinastri. Next base: position 102,210 of record KN839855.1, on the reverse strand, counting down.
CAAAGAAAAGACGCTTGTCGAACAGTGCGGCACCAGTTGAAGCGCAGCCAACCCCTAGTCAACACATTCCCCTCGCGCTGGTCAATGGCAAGCCACCGCAGCAGTTTCCAGCCGGTCAGCCGTCGCTCAGCTCTTCACCCCCTTCGTTGAGCGTGCCCCTGTCCCGGCCAATACTCGGTCGATCATTAGTACGCCAAACGTCTATGGCTTCTGTGTCTTCCGTCTGTCCCGCAGATCCCCCAAAGTCGGACTCACGGACTACTCTCACTCAAGGCGCGGATTCATGAACGTTCCTCCCTATGCCTGCCGTTGGGCATACGTTACACCTACTAGCTCAGAACAATGCACATATGGTGTACACAGATTTTCTATTTTAGGGGCTTCCGATATTGTTGGAGAAGGCGACGGGTAACATTGTATAAGTAACTTATCATCCTCTTGTTACCCACTTGTAATACTTTCCTGCTTATTTGCGTTGCAGATAAATTTTCAACTGCCTTGGGCTTTGGTGCGACTGCGATAACTCCTCCTGGACGTGCTTCAATGTCAACATGGGAGAGTTTCGCGCGGAATAATGTACACCCGTATTGATACGGTCATGAGCTAACCTGCATCCAATATTATGCGATATTTCTTCAGCAGCCAACCAAAGACCAATGTTGTCTCACCCTCCCTGGATTGCTGGTACGAGTCCTGGAGCCCCGGACAGTCTAGTCATTGATACGTACCGTACTTTTTCTAACTTGGTCTGTCCCCGAAGCTGCAGTGGCTGCTGACTCGTTCAGATTCGACCTAGGCATAGGGTGGACATCCTCCAGCCCTCAAGGCCAAGCGCGATCCCCATGGGCCTCGCGTTGCTCCGTGTCGTTGCTTCAGGCGTTGGTCCCAACGGTTGGAATAATTAAACTGATTCTCCGACTTTGATCCCCTGCCCTCTTGCATTGCTGACTGACGGCCCCGCCACTCTTGCGAATTCTCAATCAAATACCGGTAGCTCGCCGATTGGATAGCTCACCAAGGCGAACTTACCAGTAGTTCGGATTGGGCCCGCACGGAGTGTGTAAAGGTAGACTAAAGTTGCAAGTTGGTCCAGTATGTAAGTAGTAGTTTTCGGGCGAGTTCCCGTCGTGTTCAAGGCTGCGTCATGAAGAGTTTTTCCGTGTCGGCTCGAGACAGAGATTGTAAGCAGGGGTTGTGAGTGATCATCGATCATCATCAACATGCAGGATCCTCGAGGCGTCATGGAGTCGGGAATCGGGATGACACCCCAGAATGATGGCAGTGCCTGTCGATCATTGATGTGTATTTCATGCCATCAAGTTTGGCTGTGTGGCACACCAGCTCCATGTTTTAGTAACACCCTAGCCTCATCAGTGTTTGTTCTTCAGACTCGTGGAACGTTGTAGATCAGTTGCGTGGATATCGTCACGTAGCGCAGTGAAGGTTTGACTCACTCTACAGCAAGAACCCTAATAAAACACGAGGCATCCGCACCTCTCCGACTTCTATCAGCGACGTACAATCCTCCCTAGCTTTTCTCATACAATCCAACACGTTCAGCAGCCCCCGCAAACACTGATCAAGCTATCTAGGTCCATCCGCTCCTATCTATCATGTGCGCATGATATGCCTTCCCCGATGATTTGGATATACTGATTTGGCCTTGGGTGTATGTTAATGCAGGCCACGTAACGCACCACCTCCTAGCCTCGGGGTAGGCGACAGGATCGGCGAGGGCGACTCCGAACTCGTGCTTGACATCCTTCCGCCTGAGTTGGCGGAGTCTGCATTTGAGAACATGAGGAAGGAGGTGGCGTGGAATGTCATGCATCATCAAGGTACGCTGTCATACTGCTTA
>KN839855.1:37189-89568 GCA_000827185.1 Hydnomerulius pinastri MD-312 | reverse complement strand
GGGTGAGGGCTGCTGAGAAGGTACGACCTCTTCCCACTCCGCGGACGACTTGTCTTTGGGTTTGTGTTTGAAGAGACCGCGGAGGGAGCCGAAGAATGCCATCGAGGGTTTGCGTTCGCGCTGTTTGCCTTTGGACGCTTGTCCGTTGGGAGCGTCGTCGCCGTCGACGCTATTGACGGGTCGGAGGGAGAAATGTTTAGCCTGTCCGAAGGGGTTGTTCTCGACAACTTCGAGAGGCCCCTGAGCGGCGTCGTCGTCGCTGCTCTCGTCTGTTCTGGCTGCACCGGAAGTGCTAGGGAAACGAGGGGGGATGACGGGGGGCGTGTTGGCGTGCTCGTCTTCATCTGAGGCTTCGGTGATACGCCTAGATAGCGGACGACGTTGTCTTGCACTTCGCTTCCGCCTCGGTCCGGAGCCCGGGACGTCCTGCCTGGGCTCCGCTACGTTCCCATTGGGAAGCGGGGCTGGCGAGTGCGGTGGCGAGCGGACTCCGGTGGGGAGTGCAAATTCGGATATGGCGTGCGCGGGGGGCAAGGTCAAGGTCACATCTCCTTGATTCTCACCGCGTGCTGGTGACTGAGCCCGTGCTTTCTGATCCTGTGCCATGCGAGAAGATTCAGCAGCTTGCTCTTGCGCGGGTCCTTCTTGGCTTGTTTCCAGGGACGGACCGCAGGCCATCTGGGACGCGCTTTGGGAGGGCGTGAGAGAGGATATGTCGGATGAGTAGGAGGTTGGGCCGTGAACTAGATGTGGGGGCAATGCTGGCGAAGGGAGGGGTTTTTGTGCACCTTGGGAGCGTGAAGGTGATGGAGAATGGGTTCTGGGGAACGATTTTGGTGCTGTTGATGGATCTGTCAGCACTGATAGAGCAATCTTATATGAAGAGACGACAGCGGATCAATAGAGATAACAAGCTTACCCCGACTATCGCCTGCAGCGCCACTGAGTGCTTGTAAAGTACGTAGACCTTCCTTGCCCATTTCACCCCATACCCAGCCACAGTCGATAAGAGCCCGACACCGTGCACCGAGACCATCACGAGCGGTGCTAATCCTCCTAGCTTCAAGCTCTTGCTCTTTAGTGGCGAGATGTGCCTCGCAGGCTTGTAGCTCAGCCTGGGCGTTGGCGAGTTTGGTGTTTGTGGAGCCGGCAGCAGTAGAATTGGTTGACGGAAGCGAAGAGAACGACGCAGAGCCTGCACTGGCGTGTATGAGCAAGGATGACCGAGCATCTCTTGACAGTTTTTGAGACTTTGAAGCTTTGAGGAGGCGCGTAACACTGGTGGAGCTAGTTTGGCCGGTGAACAATTTTTAGAACACAACACTACCTACAGAATTTCTCGGTCGCGCAGCACGGCGCTGACCTCGTCTTCGAGCCCCTTCAAGGAGACGAGCTGTTCGCGCCAAGTTTCGACAGCTTGGTTATACCGCTGCAGTGCGTCATCAGCGCCAGCCAGCACATCGACGATAGCAGCAAGGGTCTTGGCCGGAGAACTTGAAGTAGAGGAATAGGGATTGGCAGAAGGAGAGGCAGAAGCGTAAGCAGAAAGAGAGGCGAGAGCTATATGTGACAGAGGAAAAAGAGCGGCAAGGTGTTTCGTGTATTCCCTCTCATGTGCAATGAGGTTGGTCAGGAGACGCGAGTCCGGTGGACGATGCACCATTTGGAGACACCTCTGGAACGGGTCCAACGAGGCTGCGGCTTGCCTCTAGTACCTGCTCGATGTCGACCACGATGAGGAAGCGGTGTTGGTCGCTGCGCAGGGCGATGAAGGAAGAGTTATTTGGTGTGATTGAAGGTGAAATGTTATAAACGCGGGTGGAGGAGTGGAGTACAATCTAGACACCGACAATATGTCAATCACTGCCTCCGCTCGATTTGGCAACTATCTACGTTCACAAGCCGCGATCTCCGAGTCGTGTACTGCGTGTCGGAGGCCTTGAGGCCTCGAAGGGCTATGTTTTGCTGGAGCTACTAGGTCCTCGGAAGGAGTCTGACGCCCGACGAACATGTCCAGAAACTATTCATGGTCAAAATACTTTATCAGGTCCGACCTGGCCTATACTTGTAAACAGTGGGCATGCCTGAAGACTTCTAAAATAGATTTTGAAAAGCATCATGTCCGCATCATGCTGGGCGCTTGATCGCACTGGCAGCAATCTTTGAGCCCTTGCTGCGGAGCGGACATGCTCTCAACTAAGCTAACTTGCCATGAGATCATTGATCCGCACTTGTGTCCTCGTGCACATGTTTCTTTTCAAACGCGATGGGTAAAGTCTCGTATTCATCACATCAAGTCATAGCAATCGAATCTTGATCACCAGGGAATCTCCTTTCCCTGGTAATTGTAGAACTTCCCTGCATGATCCAGCGTCGCACTCGTGACGACGTTGAGGATACCTTTAACAGATACATGGGGCTCAAGTATCGCTCCGTTTCCCCCCATCTTCGTCTTTACCCAACCCGGGTCCACCAAGAGCGGGATAAAGTCTGGTCTTTCGCGCGCTTGCTTGTAGGTCTACCAACAAAGAGATGAGACTCGTTCCCTATCGCATAACGCGCCGAAAGCTCTGGGAACATACCAACATGTTCAATGCTGTCTTACTGATGCTGTAGCTGGTGGATTTGGGGCCACAGTTCCTGCTGATACTTGCGAGGGTGCTGGTCATGTTAACGATCACCTTGCGGTTACTCCTCTCGATCGCCGGTAGCAGGTAACGGGAGACCAGCGCAGGCCCCGTCACATTGGATACGATTGAGTCGGTGAGATGTTCGGGAGAGAACGTGAAAGCCGTGTCCGGTGCGAGGTTCTAATAGCAAGATCAATTATTACTGGCTTGAAGCAGCCAATCAAACCAAAGACCGACCACAGCAGCGTTGTTTATGACATAGTCGAGTCCACGCCCATTAAGGAGCCTCAATACTTCAGCTGCACCACTTTTGATGCTTTCCTCGTTCGTTACATCGAGTTGCACGATATGCAATGTGCCTGGTCCAGAAGATGACAGAGCTGCGAGGTCTGTCGCAGTTGATGGAGAGCGACACGAGGCAAAAACTGTGTGCCATGGGGACTGAAGCAGCTGACGGGTAGTCTCCAGACCTATCCCCCGTGACGCACTGGATAGGGTATTGATCGTCGCACCTGCCTTAACTTCACAGGTAAACGTTCGCTACTTACCCAGTAAGAAACCAGGTGTAACCGGACATGGCTGGCAGGAAAGTACCTGGTAGATGAAAGTCAAGTTATTCGCATACCGGTATCTATCTTTCTGTGAGCACGGAAGACCGTATCGTTCGCACGAAGTCCCTGCACTGACCCCAAGCATCAAGCCATGACGAGTGCGGAGGAAGTTCGGATTTGGTCATGATGGTAACCGAAAAAGGCAAACCTGGCTTGTCATCTACTGTCGCGTTTCAGCAGCTTCTAACAGCCCGGTCAACGAGGAAAGCAAAAATACACGATGTCCACGGCGTCACTTCAATCCTGGCTTTCAAAAGAAGGTACGCTGTTATTCTATACCGGTTGAATGCGGTTTCAAAGCGATGACACTCAGCGACTGTCTGTCCTTGGACATACGGAGTGCTTCTCTCCATCGGCGCGCTCACGTTGGTCAAATTCGTGTTCAAGACGTGGGTTGTCTTTACGCAGACCTTCATTTTACCTGGTAAAAACGTACGTCCCTACTGTTTGGTGCGGGCGACACGAGCATGACGCGTTTCCTCTGTTTCAGCTCAAAAAATTCGGCGCAACCAAGGGCGCTTGGGCAGGTTCGTGCCATTCACCAATGTCACGCCACGAATAGGACTCATGTTTGCTCCCAGTCGTCACTGGCGCGTCGGACGGTATCGGAAAAGAGTTCGCTTTACAACTGGCTTCTGCTGGTTTCAATATCCTCCTCGTTGCGCGTAATGAGGGAATGCTATCTGCAGTTGGGGCTGAAATCGGTACGGCTACTGTGCAACGATATATGAGATTCCTACTGCTCATCTAGCCATCTACAGCCAACAGAACTGCAGGGAAAGTCGAGACTAGGATCCAATTGATTGACTTCGCGAAGAACGACCCGGCGGCGCTCAATGCCCTCCAAACTGTTCTCAGTAGCCTGGACGTCGGAGTGCTCGGTTCGTACTTTCAACTCGCCTTTGGTCACGCCGTGAGCTGACGAATACGTGTAGTGAATAATGTTGGCAAATCACACAACATGCCCACCTATTTCGCTGAGACAGTGGAGCAAGAAAACGAGGATATCGTGACGATCAATATTAACGGAACTCTCCGCGTCACGCACGCCGTGCTGCCCGGCATGATTCAGCGGTTGGTTTTCTCTGCTACGCTATATAACCCCTGTGTCTAACAACCTGATCAACTCAAAGCAAACGCGGTTTGATTCTGAACATCGGGTCGTTCGCGGGCCAGGTCCCCTCACCCATGCTTGCCACCTACTCAGGCACCAAAGCATTCGTGTCAATATTCACGAGCGCGCTTGCGGATGAGGTCAGGCAACACAACATCACCGTGCAACACCTCAACACATACTTTGTCGTGCGTTTTCCCTCGTAAGCGTCGGTCTAGCTTACCTCCTCATCCGTGCCCGCCTTCACTAGGTGTCAAAAATGTCTAACATTCGCAAATCGTCGATGTTGGTCCCCACGCCGGCGGGGTATGTCCGCTCGGCCTTGAGCAAGGTTGGCCTGTCGTGCGGAGCTGCCATGACGGGGCGTCCTGGTACCCTCACTCCCTTCTGGAGCCACGCGATCGCGGACTACCTCATCCACGTCGTCGGATGGAAAGCCAGATTCATATCTTATACCCACTCGCTGCACAAAGATATCCGTCGCCGGGTGCTCAGGAAACTGGAGAGGGAGGCGAAGAAGCAGTAGAGAGGGATCTTGCTTTCGAGGTTTGCTGCTGTTTATTTTTTTGTTTTCTCCTAGAAATTTGCTGTTATCAGGCTTGTTGCTGCCCGGATCAGCGCGTGGTGCGAGGACGTGAGCATGTTGTAAGTTTGATATCAGGGTGAGGTGGATTCGGGATCGTCCGTAGTATTGGTTCCCTCCACAACTTGAACACGGTGTGACGTCTCGCGCGTCTATGTACCTGGCTTTTCAAGAGGGATTCATGAAGGGAGCAAGTCAATTCCGGGTCATCTGATCTAATCAGAGTACCGCGTCCACACTGCAACTTGGAGTGCCGTGGACCGCTTCACGGGCTCTTTGCAAAGGCTGAAAATGATGCTTATCGGTGACGCTTAGCTCAGTCAGTAACCTCCCAACGGAGCCGACCTCTGGCGAAAATCTCCAAGAAAAATGCTGGAAGGATGCGACGAGGTGATGAAACTTTGAAACCGTTCCTATGGGGTCACTAGGTTGCGTAAAAAAAAAAAAAAAAAAGAGGGAACCGCAATGGAAGCTGATGCGTGAGAGTTGTGGAACGATTCAACGGAGGATCAACTTTTGCTTCAGCCTTCGGGCGCAGATAAAGACCTCGTCCGGGCGACGGTTCGTGCTGGCGATGTGGCTTGTCCAGATTTGGAGACCTATAGAATCAGGTCGTGCCAGCCGCGAAGTCGTTAAGCTCGGTATCTGTTATGCCCATCCCTGACTTGACGGGGTCTATAATCTGGTAAAAACCGACGGTCGCATCATGCGGAGGCTGATGCCGGAACAATGGTCCTTGGATTAAGGGCCCGATCCGGGACACAGAGATCAGCACGTGTGTTAACGCACATTGCAGAAACGAATGCCACACAAATGGCACCTCAAGGAGTTGTGTGCGTGTACTGCACAGCGTGGTGATCCCTCAGTAATTAACCGAAGAGGAGGATACGGTAGTAGATTTGGGGTACAACTTACTTACCCTCGTTGAAGTCGTCAGGTTCGTCCCGTAGTAAAATATCGAGGTGAGTACGGAGTGTTTGCGGCGGCTGATCCCCGTCGACCCGACAGTGCGCCTATATTTACGGACCTACAAAGGATGGTCATGCTTGCGAGCGCTCATCGCATGTGGATCCTCAATGACGGCCAGGAGTTGGCTCGTGGTGTGAGCTTCCTAAGTGCTTCCTACTTATTTGGAGAAGGCGAAATTATAGAGATTGCATTGACCGAAGCGGCAAGGCAATATTGAATGGCAATGGCGATGGCACGAGCTGCACCAGAATGCACAAGCCGCGAGAAGTGCAGAGGTCCCGGATTTGACTAATAGAAGTCCCCAACCACCGGGCTGTTGGACAAGGTGCTTGCAAATAATTAGGGTCCAGGTCCGGAAGAAGCACGAGTGCAGAAACTGCCGTAGATGCGCACTGGCAGCTGTGATCGGATACGTTTCCTGCAAGAGACGAAGAGTGGCTTCCCTAGTACTTTCAAGCTGGTTGAGGCTTCCAAAAGAGTGTACTTCTGATGGGTTTGAGAAATTTGACGGAACCGTATCCAAGCGGACCAATATTGTGGAATTGACGAAAGGGTGCATCAATTTCCAAGGCACTCATCTCCACAAATATCTCGGTGTCTTCAAACTTCAAAATGTTACCTAACTTGGCCTTTAACAGCAACTATGCCGGCTGATCGTGTGTATGCGCATATTTCCCGAGATTGCCCACCATTTAAGTGCTGGTCCAGTATGCAGGCTGCCTCGAGAGCTTTGCCATTGGGGACCAGGAAGTTTGTTCATACACTGCACACAGGATCTGTTAACGTGATCAGGAAAAAAGGGTTCGAATAAACACTCTTGTGCGGATTGGATAGTGGACACTAATCCATGGTCTAGGTTCGCTAATCAATTCAGGGAAGACTGTCAGGTTTCGCGAGCCCAGATTTGGTGTGCTCAGGGTCCTAGTAGATATATCTTGCAGCTCGTGAAGTCACTGGGCCGCCCCCACCTTTAATATTACCCATCGTCGTCGACCCCATCGTAAGTTACACTCGCAGAACCAGTTCATCAACGATGGGAGGCCAATATGATACTACAATTGGTGGGTCAAATCATTGGACATGTTCGTTTTCCTGACATGGCTGAAACGGAAGTATATTTTCAGGTACCCTTTTGATAGGGATATTCTGTGAGTTGTGACTTGGATCATTGGTCTTCGCCTTGCTGAGGTCCTCGGGTTCTGAAAGTTAACACCTACTTATACGGGCTGGTTACATACCAGTTTGCCGCATACTATCGAACCAGTGAGTACCTCCGTACCGATATCCGAGGTGCATCAGGTCTCTAATTGCTATCCATAGAATTCAATGATCGGCCAGCCATAAAGTCGGTTATCGTCTGTTCTTATGAGCTCATCGTATTGATGCATGGTGGTTTTTAGGTGTATGGTGTTATTCCTGTTCCTGCTGGATACTTTCCACAGTGCTTCGTAAGTAAGATTTATCCTCAGGCTTGACGCGATCGCTAAACATACCTGCAGAGCCATTTATATGGCCTGGACATACACGTTTGTTTCAACCTTGATCCACCGCTTCACGGTACTGAAAATCCACCAGCGTTACGAATTTCGACAATCCAGCTGCTCTCGCCGGTATGCTCGTAACTTGCATCCGCAAGTTTCCCTACTGATGTTCTCCGAAGATGCTGAGTGGCCGTATACGTTCACGCCCATCGGTACTGCCCTTGCAGCCCTAGTGACACAGATTTTCCTCGGGTACAGGTCAGCACATAGTCATACCCAGACAGAATCATTATATTAACGACTATTTCACCGAAGGATCTGGCGCCTGAGTAGCAGCAAGTACCTCTACGCTATAGTCATCGTTTTGGCAATTCCTTCCTTCGCTCTTGGCATGGCCTGTGGCATCAGGGCGTGGATGATAAAAGTGTATGTCTCGCGAAACCTATTGCAACGCTGAAGCTCACCGTTGCCCTCTAGGTTGTCCGAGCTCCCGAGTATAACTCCTATGGTTATTGCTTGGCTTGCGATGCAAGTCGTCGTGGACGCATTCATCACCGGTAGGATATGTGCATAGCTACCGCTGAGTATAGCACTAAAAACTACCATAGGCACGCTGATCATTATCCTGTCCCGCTCGCGAACTGGTTTCCGCAAGACTGATACCGTCCTTAACCGACTTATACGTGGCGCTATCCAGACAGGTCTTTTCGCTGGAATCTTCTCCATGGGTGATCTCATCACCTTCGTTGCTCTACCCACGACCAACCTTTACGGCATGTTCGCCATTCCTATCGGTCGGATTTACACCAATGTGAGTGCGTTCGTGTGATGGGATTGTGCCCCTCACTAAAAGTGTTGTAGACACTCCTCGATACCCTGTTGACTCGCGAAGAGCTGAAGTCCCAGATGGCTGGAACTTACGAAGTGGGCTCGGCAGTAAGTTGTGTCTCACATGACCCGTTCGTCCCTCTCACTCGCCCTGCAGTCTGGTCAAATTGGTTGGGCACCTTCGGACACGGCAGCAGCTAGCACTGTCCACTCCGCAAACATTCAATTGCAAATTCACAAGTCAGTCCAGGAGATCTCCGACCGGTCGTCCTTTGAGGCCGATGGCAAGACTACGCTTGCAATCTGAGCAAATCAAGAGACCCCTGCATCAGCATCAGGACGTCAAGATAGCATATAGAATATCGTCCAATCCAGCTTTCGTGCACAATCATTACATTACTTTCCTTCTTTTCAACACACTGCTATCGCCGCTGCAATCGGAATGCTTTCGTTTTCATGGATGGTTTCATTGTGGTCCATTGTATCAGTAAGATATAAGATAGAATAAAATGTTGGATATCTCGGCTTTGATAGTGAAACCTTGAGTCGGTGCGCCGTCCAGAAGAGCTGGAGTCAGGGCACTCGTCGAGCGTGCCCTGCAGCAACAAGCAGGTATCTATGGGCTGATCCTTCCCTGTTTCGCCACCTTCGGTGATATGTCCAAGTATTATATATCCATGGAGGGCTGGAATAAGTAACAATTTACCTTGAGATATGAGTATATTTCTCCCACCCAACGACGCAAGATCGACCATACTGACAAGTCTATGCTTGGATTTGCTCCGATCAATCACCAGAAACCACCCCAAATGAGCAAGCGACGGTTTTATATAGTGGTCTTGGTTCTCAGGCTGATAGAAAGTATGATCGAAGCTAGCTCATCTCGAGCAACCGAATGGACAAGGGGGCTTTTTATTCAGCGCGGGGACTGTCAAGGCGGAGTGAGCGGGAAGGACATGCTACAGGGCCAATCAGATTCATAGGTAGTCCGACATTGCTCCAAGCGGAGAATGCGACCTTACGGACTTGTCAGTAGCTGCGGTGATACCGCCTTCGCCGCGGTTGGCAGTCCATTACAGTGTCGGCATTCGAGCTGCGGTGCGAAAGGCAATAAGTGCGAAGTTTACACCACAGAAGCAATGCGTTGCCGCAACAAGTGGGGCGTCTCAAGCCCATTTCAAATAAAAAGCTGTGGATATTTGAAGCAGGATCAACCGTTGGTGATCCACCACACCTGATCATCCCACATGTGCATGCTCACAGGTCGTTACAAAGCGCGATGGTCGCTCTTGTTGGTAGGTTTGGAGAGATACCCCGTCACATGATACGCCGCTCCTAGGTTGAGCAGGACACTCCGAGAATCTTCGGCAGTGTATGCAGCTGTAAGGGAGGTCAACTAAAGGACAGCCCAGAAAGTGAGGATACTTTTTCAACGTCGTCGCAACGTCGCACACGTCTGAGCGGCCGGGCACGAGATGGGTTTTGAGTTAGGGAGTATAGAATGATCTCGATGGCGCACTAAGCACCAGGGGCAGAAAGGCGCTGGAGGGCTATAATATTATTGCCACCCCAACGAAAAGTTTGATCCACAAAAACAGAGGTAGATCTAGGAAATGTAAATTTCTTGAAAGTTTCAGACTCTGATTTCGCAAAGAAAACGCGGAAGTCCTGCTCTCATTGGCTGACCGGCCCCTGAAAACTTGAAGATTACTACCTATGGATCTCCCTCTGTTTTCGTCAATCAAACTTTCTATCAAGCAGTGCAACGCCTCGCATATAATTGGTCCTGAGAAGCCTCTTTGCCTCTGTATATACTAAAGATCATTGCTCGCAAGCCTCAGGCCCTCAGTTGCCTCATTTCCGCATTAGGAGAGGGTTGTTTGGCAAAGGCTTTAGCAACAAACAAACCGATGCGGATCTGTCCAACCAGCACGCTGACGAGCACCACTTGCCATGACTCTGCCTCATGCGTCGATAGTACCAACTAAAAGTGTACCTACCCTTGATGAAGGGTCCATCTAGAGAATTTTCCGGGTTCTCCATGCTATTACGCCTTGTCAGGGTTGGACGTTCTGATACACGTTGTTTCGGCGACCCTACCCACTGCCCAGGACGGAGGGCGTAGATTCAAGAGATCGTAATCTGGCTCCACAGTCCTTATTTACAGGGCACTTTGACCTTGACGACGTGTGCTACATGTGAATGAAGGGGAAGCACATCGGTCTTGAGGCTGCGCTTATACCCACTGGGATTCCACTTGTATTAATAAACTAACTTAGCATCAGCGCTGAATCACCGGAAAACCCTATCAGCATAATGCAATGCAGCGCCCTACCTCTCTTTGTGAGTAGATCACATTCCCGATATAGGCTGGAAGAGCTGTTCTACATGTGTTGTCGTTACAGATTCAGGTAAATTGAGGCAAGATCACTCTTTTTGCTTGACGGTATCGACGTCGCGGTTGGGTGGAAGTATAGCGAGTCATCTGTGGAACCAATGTTTCCTCGAAAGGCTGTTCGTATGCTCCTGCAGGAAGGCAAGTGCTGGAGCGACATGCAGCAAAATGTGAAATCCTCCACCGTTTCAGGTATCCTGAGATCCGTGTAGTCCTCGCTTTCGTAGCTTTTTGCAGGGATTAATTGCTGACGTCTCGTGCTGACCTTGTCCTGTTGAATATTGTTTTGTCAAGTTGGCTGCGCGACTCTTAAGGTACTGTCATCCACATTCCATTGGTCCAGAAATCTTTCAATCTTTCTCGATGTTGCTACACAAGCTAGACATGCCAAAGAATTCATCACATCTGAAGAAAGCTAGAGCCCCTCGGATCGACTGCAGAGATGTTTTTTTGGAGGAGAGCACGATAACAAGCCCCTCCCCAATCCAGGGCCCATCGCCACGGCGCGATAAGTTACTCGAACAAGCACGAACAAGCACACAGAATATCATACGACATGGAGCACCTCTGCCACTCGCATGGGTAAGTAGCGAGTATGTTCTCCTCTGCTTTGTTCACGGAGGCCCCCTAGGTAATTGTGCTCGACAATATCATTCCTCCGAACGCAGTACCATTCACGGAGGAGTACGGTGGCCCGCAGTTCATAGCACGAGCATATTTAGAGGTAGTACAACTTTCATCTTTGAAGTCTGTTATATTCAGCGAGTTCCTGTTGGCGACTTCCATAGGGTGCTTATCGTAGGTTACTCTTACTATCGCCTTGCGAACAGCTTGCTGACTTATATACCTGAGACCTCGGCAAGGCAGGAACCGGGTTGTTGAACGGTGCGCTTATAACTTATGGGAGCCGACACTTAACGGTACGTATTCTTGTCCGTTGACAAGTGACTGTCCCTCCGACCCTTGATATCATCAAGGTCAAGAGATATGAAGTTCTTGCTTTCGCCGCGGAAATGCGATGGAGCATTGTGGACCACGAATTCGCGGCCTTGCAGCAGAGTTCCGTGGTCATTTCCAGTCGGGAGTCCTACCACTCGACGGAGGCATCTGGAATGAGGGCTGGCAGGACCATGCTGCTCGATCGCGACATCTACCGCGTTATCCCAGATGGTGATTCCGGAATGTCAGATGTTGAATCAGGCAGGAGCCCTGCGTCGTATGTATTATTTTGGTTCACATATTCTTGACTAACGCTCCTTCAATAGCCCTGCTTGCGTTACTGTTGGAACCAGTGCCATCTCGGCCCTTAGGCAGCCGGCGTCCCGCGATCGGCACCAACGAGCAGCGCAAGACCTGCCTACTGCTGTTGCCATTGACGCAGGCCTTTCCCATGCCACTGAGACCTCAGAGGTGACTAGCCCTGGATTTAAGGTCACCATTACTCCCGTGAGCGATGATGAGGTAGAGGATCCGGGGGTAATTGGCGGGTACCCGCACACCAAGTCCATTTTCGAGCCTCTCCGGGAACGTGCAAGCTTCAGCGTAGAGGATCATAGGTACGGTGACTCTGGCGAGATTCAGCAATCAACTTCTTCCTCGTTGGCGCGGATGACTTCCCGAGCCACGAATTCGAAAATTCGTAGACTCAGTTTGACAACCCAATCTCATAGGTCCATTTCAAACATTTTCCCTCCGACGATTGATTGCTCACGTCTATGTGGGCAGGTCGCAGGCTGATGCCTTCGTCAAAGATACATCACGTGTCGCCGTAGATGGAGGCGCAGCTGAATGGAATTCCTCACTTCAGCGTCGTCACTCGCTCTCGACATTACCCTTGGCTCGTCTCCCAAGCTCACCTCCTTCTGAGGCTGGCCCCGAATGTCCGAAAGATATTGGTCGTCCCCGCGATTCATCGTCCCCTCGTAATACCGGTTGTCTTTCTCCTATCAGTCATCTAGTCCATCTTCCCTTGACTATGCCAGAACCCTCCAGTAACTCGACCTCGCACACCAGGTCGAGCCCCAACGAACCAACTGTGTCTCTTGAAGATCCTTACAAGACCTCAACTGACTGGCGTCTCATGCAACGCAAAGCAACGTCAGAACACTTAGAGAGACGCGAGCACAGGAACATTGAGAAAGACCGCCACGATAACTCCCCGACGTTCGTCTCCTTCTCCTGCTTATGTTTCTTCTCTCTCAATCTATTCCTCTAGCCGAAGTATTTCATCGAGTGCAGTAAAAGTCTCGTCCCCGCTGGCTGGGCGTCGTCCATCCCTAGCGCTTGACTCTTCGGATGCCAAGACCCACCGTTTATCGCTCCAGCATGTCGAATACGCCGAAGAGGACTCGGTCACGGATGATCACAAAAGTGCTCATCCAATCAGATCGTTGCGATCCCCAGTGGTGGAAAACGCCGGCCAGCCTTCTACCCCGATTTACGGACAACGTCAAATCACCCATCGCCGGCGAGAGGAAGCTCCCGGAGGCCATCCTACTTCTGCATCTCTGTCCATGTCTGAAGATCACAGATCCCGTTTGCATACGCCAGATTCCTCCCAGATCGTTGAGCGGACTGCGGGTGTTTTTGACGCAAGGTAGCTGCGGTCATATGATTCCAATCCTTCGCTGATCATATTTCACAGCGACGCGAAGGCAACCATCCCATTTGGCAAGCAACCAGTGTCCACCGAAACTGAAAGAGGTCGATCATCGAACAAAGCTCGCCATTCAAGTGTACGCTCAGAGTCAACTATCGACGAAGCGCCCATCACTCCGCGCTCTAGGCAGTCCCGGAACAAGGCAGAGTCTCCTGCTAGCCCTGCAGTAGTCGCAGAACACCGGGTCGAAAGCTCCGGTAACCGGGAAATCCAGGATTTGTCGCTCCCAAGTTTCTCTCCTGAACCCAAGGACACCAGAGGTCTTGACATTCGGTACCACGCGAGTCAACCCAAGGTGGCCCAGGCCGCCTCAACGGTGCTACCCCCAAGTCGACCTTCGCCTCGTTCCAGGCCATTGCTGCCAAAGTTAGACTCGATTGATGAACAAGTTTCTACGTCGTTCGTCACCATTCTTGTCCTGGTGTTCAGCTGATAACAGTTCCATCAGTAGTGCTCAAGCAAAGACGCCTGCAATTAATAAGCTACTTGTAACGCAACACCTTGATCACTCCAGCTCAAACGATTCAAGCCATGGCCAAGTGAATTCGTTGTACAAAGCTCGCCTTTCAAGTGTACGCTCAGAGTCAACTATCGACGAAGCGCCTATCACTCCGCTCGCTGTACAGCCCCAGAAAAAGATAGAGTCCCCTGCCAGCCCTGCAGTGGTCACAGAACACCGGGTCGAAAGCTCCGGTAACCGGGAAATCCAGGATTTGTCGCTCCCAAGTTTCTCTCCTGAACCCAAGGATACCAGAGGTCTTGACATTCGGTACCACGCGAGTCAACCCAAGGTGGCCCAGGCCGCCTCAACGGTGCTACCCCCAAGTCGACCTTCGCCTCGTTTCGGGCCACTGGTGCCAAAGTTAGACTCGATTGATGAACAAGTTTCTACGTCGTTCGTCACCGTCCTTGTCCTGGTGTTCAGCTGATAACAGTTCCATCAGTAACGCTCAAGCAAAGACGCCTGCAATTAATAAGCTACTTGTAACGCAACACCTTGATCACTCCAGCTCAAACGATTCAAGCCATGGTCAAGTGAATTCGTTGTACAAAGCTCGCCTTTCAAGTGTACGCTCAGAGTCGACTGTCGACGAAGCGCCTATCACTCCGCTCGCTGTACAACCCCAGAAAAAGACAGAGTCCCCTGCCAGTCCTTCAGTGGTCACAGAACACCGGATCGAAAGCTTCAGTAACCAAGAACATCGGGATATGCCGCTCCCGAGTTTCTCTCCTGAACCCAAGGGAACCAGAGGTCGTGATATTCGGTACTACACGAGTCAACCCCAGGCCCAGGCCGCCCCAACAGTTCTACCCCCAAGTCGACCTTCGCCTCGTTCTAGGTCATTGTCGCAAAAGTTAGATTCGATTGATGAACAAGTTTCTACGCCGTTCGTCACCATTCCCGTCCTGGTGTTCAGCTGATAATAGTTCCATCAGTAACGCTCAAACAATGACGCATGCAGCTGGTAAGCTGCTCGTAACGCAGCGCCTTGATTGCTCCACCTCAAACAACTCAAGTCATATCCAAGTGAATCCAGACCTTGCTGTCACGAAGGATCGGGGGTCTTATTCCACCATCCCACGCCAAGAGCCATCAGACAGGTCGAAGGAAAACCCTAGGAACGAGAAAAGGCCTCTTGTAGTGCCCGCGATTGTAGTATCGCCTACCTTTGCGCCGATCTCCACCGAACTACAAGGACTTCCCCGCGCAGGGACGGGATTCCCGGAACCGGCCGGTAGCCGTCATGAGCAACTGCTGTCCGACAATGCGACGTTGGCTCATAATCGCAAAAAACGCATACTAGTTACGCCCACCGCTAAGGACAAGGCTCCTTCCCCTAGGTCCACAGGGGAATCTAGCTCTAAGATAGTTCCCTTACTCGCTGGGGCAGCGGTTTTTGCTGGGATTGTTGTCGCAGAGGAGAAAGCAGCCTCCCAACGCCACCGTTCCGTACACCTTACGGCTCCCAGCGAGGCGACTCTTGATTCTGAAGATGTTCAGCTCGCCCAGAGTCGGCCATCGTCGGCTTCACCAGAGTTCGTGATAGGTGGCTCTCCTTTAGGATGAACTTCATTACTGATGTTCAGATAGATTAACGAGTAGCTCGCCTGCTCTAACAAGCCGCAGTCTTCCTCTTCAGACCATAGAAGCTATCACAGTGGAAGCCGAGCATTGCATTGAATCGACGCTCTACGCAAAGGCTGACTCTCGTACAATTGAAGCGGAATCATGGGTACCGAGCGGACGAGGGCTTGGTGGCAGGCCACCCTCTCCTATAGGTCCGCGCTCACCCGCCTCGAAACGCTGCACGGCCCAGACCCTCGTACTTGAAGACGCCACCGTCGTTGAGGGGAAAAGATACGGGTCACTGACGCAAGCGGCTCGTGTCCGTGAACTTGAAAAGACAGTAATGGAGTCTTCACAGAAAGAAACCATCGAAAAGAAGCCGGTTAAGACCCAACCCAGCACTCCTGAGGGTGCGAATGTTATTTTGGAATCCGCTTGTTCAATGTGTGTATCTCCATTCTTCATGTCGCTGATTCTGATCGAAGTCGAAGTCGCCCAAGTGTGGCTGCAACCGAGCGCCTTCTAACACCAAATCCCAATAAAACTCGTGAAAGCCGCGACCTCCAGGTTTCTGTTGTGTCCGAGGTGTCTCTCTCTTGCACGGGGTCCCTCGTTCCTTCGCGCAGCAACGTTGATGTTCGGGAGAGAACTGTGAAACGAAAGCCAGTTCCGCCTGTCAACAATCAACTCTTTAACGCGGAGGAGCCCCTGGGCTCGAACGACAAAGGCTCACTTGGATTCGCGCAGGTCGTCATACCCAAGTCGAATTCGACGAACGATCTGTTCGTACTTGTCCGACTTTCAGATCTTAGCTGATATTTTTAAGCAGGCGTGGAAGTGCAAAAGCTGGTCATACTGAAGAAACGAGTGATAGTCTCCGTCGAAAGGACAGCGCCGAATTCCACGTCCGGTCAAGCTCGACATGGGCCGTGGTTCCTTATGCGGCTCCGTTGGAGGGCGATGCTCGGCGAAAATACCAGGTCCCGGTCTCCAAGCTACTGCTGACTGACAGTAACCCGAACGCTCGTTCTGTGCAGCGAGGGTGTGAGGGTGAGGTTAAGATGGCGCCACGGTGGGTGCCCCTGGACCTTACTTGACAGAGTTCTGATGTTCATTCCTTGTTAGTGATGTGGGAGTCAAACAAAATTCTCAGGTACAACAGGAAGCGGACGTGAGCGTAAAGAAGAGCCCAGAGGCCATATCGGCGCCGAGCCATTCGTCAACGAAAAGCCCTCCGGATTACCAGATGACAGCCGTGATTGTCAGTATCACCACTGGCACGAGTAGGCAGGTCAGTAAAATCTCCACCACCCCGCCAGTTCAAGCTGCTGTCATTGGCAACTTCGAGTCCCGCGAGCGTCTGGTCGGAACCTCGAACAGTGTGGCGCCACACCAACCCGAAGAGGATCTCGGCATTTCTACAGATGCTGGATTGGCTGGACAGCGTGTGTTTATGAATTTGCCTCGCTCTTCCCGTCCTATGATCCAGTCTGAAGATGCTGGCGACCAAAATGAGAATTGCCTTGACATGTTCGTCCTGCAAACCCACCCATGTATTATAGCTTTGCTAACGTTATGCCAGCCCGCCCGTTTCGTTACCCAACACCGAGAAACCGAATGCCCGGACTCCAACCTGCGATTCAGATTGTCCACCCACTTCTCCAGAATTCGCCGTATCCTTGACGTACTCAACAGAGGTTGAAACAAGCCCGCGCGTCCCCCAATCGGAGAGTCCCGTTGGAGTCGACTGCTCTGCTGTCGCCATATCGATGGGTACCCAGTCGTCTGGAGCACCTATGGCTGCGTTCGCACCTGCCATTCCAGTAAGCCATCATCCAGCAATGTCGAGGCGTGTCCAGTTTGTCGCTGGTACCAAAGAGATCGACGGTGTATGCGAGGCGATACCAAACAAGAAGTTCACGTTCGTGATTTCCTGTAGCATCGGGGATAACTTTACTGACGTGGAACTACAGGTCAGGCTCTGGTAGGCTGAGGGGGAAGCCCTTGAGCATTGATGACCTTAGTGGACACTCCCCCTCCCCCCGTCGCAATCTATCCATGTTATCTTCACAGCCGTCCCCCACTGAAGTAGTGAGCGAAGATCGGTTGGCCGAACCAGGCGCGGAAGCAGTATCGCGCAGTTCTGAGACGAAGCAATCGGAAGTTGAGGTTGATACCCCCAGGCCGTCGATGGAGTCCGGCTCCGAGAAATCTGTCGAAGCAGATATCGTCCACGAACACATCACGTTGCTTGCTCAACAGAATATTGTCCTGCAATCAATTCATCTCACGTACTTGGACACTAAGAAAACATCGATGCCCTTATCACCGGTTGTGTCAGTATGTTTTTCTTTCATACATTACTATCGCCTCATAGTCCCGATCTCAGAGACTCTTCCGGCCCGAACGTCGAACACATGTATAACGATCACAGCGAGACAATCGAACGCAACGAGCGCGGATCCAGCAACAAAATACTCCCACCTCTTACCCGAGCGCTCCACAGTGCAAGCTCCAATAGAAACCCTTCCCCATCCATTGCACAGGGCGAAGACCTGAACAGGGGATCTGGGCAACCAGACGACCGGCCGCGTCTCGAGTCCTCAAGCGATGATTCTCGTCTTGTCACGCAAACGCGAGAATATGCGAGGTTGGTGGTTTATAGCTTTAAGTTAGCTTGGCTGATCGGTCTTTTGGAACAGCACCAGCGCCCAAACGGCTTCGTCCAGGCCGGAACCATTCGATCCGAAGGTTGACTATCCTGTCCAAACGGTCGCTACTGTGCCCCCCGGGTTCTGCACTTCGCAAGGCGTTGTTTCCAAAGAAGAGACGAGTAATCAGGTGACGCTGAACGCAGTAACTGATAACCACCTCCTTCGATATGACTCCGTGTCGTTGTCAACATCTCATACCCTTTCTGGAGGCACTCCTGGCCTGCCGATTTCAGAATCTGATCGACGGACAGGGCATGGTCTAACTGACCCTCAGGGACGCTTCATCACCCCGAAAACCACCGCCGATGTGTCCTTATTCTGTTCAGGCTCCGGGACCTTAGAGGAACGAGGTCAGTACAGTGTGGGCATTGGAAATCTTCCTTCTTCCTCAAACAACTCCTCCTTCGCCAATAATTCTCTTCCGCGCGCGGGCTCGCAAGGTGCTATACACAATGACCCCAAACGCACAAGCCTGCCGCTCCCTATCTTTCTCCGGCCCAGCACATCTACCCCAAGTTCCACGGACGGAGCTTGCGACTCCCGCCCTGCATCGGGTTCAATTTCTTCCAAATCCTGCTCTCCATCGTTCGTTTCCAATTGTAAACAGCTGAGTGCTTACTGATCGCAAACACCAGTGCTTTGCCTCGCGGTGCGACTGCTCCCTCACGGGGACCACCCGACAGCGAG
This sequence comes from Hydnomerulius pinastri MD-312, assembly GCA_000827185.1. Lineage (NCBI taxonomy): Eukaryota > Fungi > Basidiomycota > Agaricomycetes > Boletales > Leucogyrophana > Leucogyrophana pinastri. The sequence goes on along the minus strand of KN839855.1, from coordinate 70,829 downwards.
ATTCCTCTAAAATCACCGGTTCGTGTTGTGACCACTGCTGAACCAACTCCTTTGGCTGCAGGCTCTGAAACTACACCTTCCGGCTTGCCAATCTCTCTTGAAAAGAGTGCTCGACACGAGGCTAATTCTAGCAACCTCGGTCTCTCTGACAGCCAGCACTCACTCGAGTCTTCAATTTCCGGTGCCGGCATACCCGGTGCCGATGCAGTCGCGACCTCCCCATCTTCAACGACTACTGTCGCGAGAGCAGCCTTCAACCAATATGAAATCTCTCCTGTGGTCGTGGCAAACCGGAGTATCAGCCAGTATGCCGATGCAGTCGCGAGCTCTCCAACTTCAACGACTACTGTCGCGAGAGTAGCCTTCAACCAATATGAAGTCTCTCCTGTGGTTGTCGCAAACCGGAGCATCAGTCAGCATGTTGATTCAGTAGCGAGCTCATCAACTTCAACGACTACTGCCGTCAGAGCGGCCTTGGGCGATGGTGAATGGGATGGATCAGAGTCATTCTGCGGCACCCGCCTTTCGGGCGACTCAGGGACTGTGACTTGCGGAGCTTCGTTTGTCATATTCTCAAGTTCGTCTTGGCTGTTTACTAACCATCATAGCAGCGACTCGGTATCAGAGACCGTCAGCTCCGGTCAACCCAGAGAACCCGCCTTAGATGACGTTGGCGAGCAAGGCTCTTTGGTGTACTTCAGCGCATCCTGCCTTTCATCCAGTACGACTTCAATTGATTCGCCTCACCTGACGACGCTTGCCGACACCCCTGTCACTTCGCGGGAGGACTTTACCGAAAGCTTAGCCGACCCGCTTATTCAACGTGACAATGACCAGAGCAGCGTTGCTGCACATAGCGATGCAGGGATCCGCCAAAACCCGTCAGTCGAAGCGGAGTGGTGCCCCTCTCTGTCAAATGTATCCCCGAAATCGACATTGGCTTGCTCTGGTCAGTCTGTCTCGGCTGAGCACGATGACCTCGAGTGGGTACCGGTCAATGAGCTCTCAATCTTCTATCTGACGTCTTCCACAGCCTTGGTTCAGGCACTTTTACAATAGACCTCGACGATATTGAAATTATGGGGGCTTTCGAGACCCAGAAAACCCGACAGCGCGAAGACGCATCGCAAGAAATGTAACTCACGTCACTTACTGCCCAGCCTGTGTACTCATCATCTGCGCAGGACCGGTCACTCGAACCTCCCTGCCTACAACACCGAGAGTGATGATATCTACTACGATAAGACATTCTCGTTCGGGAGCTCTGGGGCTATTTCTGCAGAGGAACAAGGCGACGTCTCGTCCCACACTGACGTCCGAAACTGGGGATATCAGATAGATAGTAGTCGCGCCAGCAGCTCATCCCAGGTCAGCTATCCTGCTGCGATGCCCGCAGCGACTACCCTGGTCGTTGTCCCAGACGCATCAAGCTGGAGCTTTTCCGAAGGCGTTGACATCTACGACCTTGCGAAGCGCGGGAATCTATGCACAGGCCATCGAGGGTCTATCCACGCCGGATTGGTTTACTCGTCACCAGTGACTAGCTACGTTCACGGCTTTTCGGATTCCCGCGCACAGAACTCACATCGGGCTGTTCACCATCCGCTTAATGCCTCGGCCTTGTACTTGGGGGTTCGGAGCGATAACTTAATTGCTTCTGTTGCAGAGAGACCTTGGGTCCCTGGCGGGGAGATACAGCTTCCCATGATCTCTCACCATGGCTTATCCGTACTGGATGAGGTGCAAGTAAGATCACTCAACACGCGGGGTAATGGTGGACAAATGATCGCAACGCTCTCTTTGGATTATCCGGCCTTTAAAGGCGACACTCGTATGTGCTCGAAGCGGATTGAGCTCCTTATAGAGGTAAGTCCAGAAGCACTACTAAACGATTGCTCACTAAACGCCGATACAGATTTCGTCGGAATCCTCTGGAATGCGTCGTCTCCTGGTGCGTATTCGCGCAAATTCGTGGGGTATGCCTGGCTCATACAGTCATGTAGATCAAGATACTCCCGACGGTTACCCAAGGGTATCAAGAACATATATTAGGGTTTGAAACCGAACGATCGACCCTCCCATCATATGCAACCCAAGAGGTCGTTGGATGGTCCTCGAGTATGTGCTAGCTCATTCTCGTGCACATCCTGATCTGACGGCGTTATACTGACAGGAGCAGACCTCAGCACACGTGGAGGCCTAGACGTCGCCAGTGTTCAGAGCGCTCTTCAACGAGCTGCTACTTCACAAAAGTTCCACCTGAGGCTCACCGCAGGCGGTCGGGAGCAAGTCCTGGTAATGGATCTCACGTGGTTGCGAGAAATTTTCAATTGGCTAAGCGATGGGACACCAATGTGAGTGAAGCTGTATGGTGGACCACACTTGAGGCTGAGACGGAACTTCTAGCCGAGAGTCACGGCCGCTTCGCCTGGCAGCTCCCCTGAACACCCCACGTCTGATCGGTCCAAGACAGGACTTCCCGAGACTGAATGTGGGCCCTAGTACTGAAGACGCCTGCACCATATCAAACGTTCCTTTCGTCGAATCTGAAAACGCCACGGATGGAATATCGGAGTCCTGCATAGTGATCAAGGAAGCCGACGACAACGATGGTCGAACCGTTGTGAAGTATGTCCCATACTCGACTCAAATATCACTGAGCCCACGGGTCGAAGTGGTGATGCCTGCCAGTGTGCATCCAGCGAGGATAATCCCCTATTGGTTCAGCGAAACGCACTCCTCTGGAGCTCACTTCGAAAGTACCGTGGTCGAAAGCCGTGCCCAACTTGTGTTCGTCCGATACCGTCCTCTGTTCATGGAATTATGTGCTTACAGTCCTTCGAAGTACTGTCAAGGAAGGGATTCTGATTGACGATACTGACTTGTCGAAGTCTGTGGATGAGTTCGAGTTCGATGCAGATTCTGATCAAGCCGAGAGTCTCCAGTGCGTGATCTATCCTTGCATCTCCTTCTCCACCCTAATAGCTTGGTGCATCAGTAAAACGAAGATTGCTATTCTCGTTGACGATTCCGCATCAGTAAGCAAGTCACTCAGATCATTTCAGCTGGTTCTGAGAAAAATCCAGATGGCGGAGTGGTGGTCCTATGTAGAGGACGCTCTTGTAGGACTAGTTGACGCCGTCAACCGGCGCGAACCGAGTGGAGTAGACTTGTTCTTCCTCCATGAAGATGGCTATAAGGGCGAGATGCAGGTGCGCAGCGGCACCAAAATCTGTATACCAGACAGCACTAACTTCGGAGCGATCAGACTGGGAAAGACATCAGGCTCGCCTTCCAGTCCAAGGCTCCATATGGTTCGGGATCCGCTGTCGTCCCAGGACTTGGAAATAACATTCCTGCAGGTCAGGATAGCTCGCTTACCGCCAGAGTCACCGATATCATCGAACATTGTTTGCTCTTCCACCACCATCTCCGCCTCGTGGGTGCCAAAGGTGCAGGTTACAGACCCATCGTTATCTTGTGCATCAGCGATGGTTTGTCCAGTACGCCCTACTTGCCATTGCTTTTAAATAGTCGATTGACCACGTACCCAGCGGACCTCAGCAATGTCATAACTCACACAGTCAATCATTACCGTTCGGAGGACGGCACCAACTCGCGAATGTTCTCAATGCTGTTCGTCGTACCAGGGAAGAATGAGCAGGCAACATCTGCGCTGAGAGAACAGCTTTCGCTGGTAGCAGACGCGACGGTACGCACCTGCAGCTGTGCCTTTCTCATCGGATATTGAAAATGTCGCGCAGAGCATCCTCAGTGCCGACGTATGCGAACCTGTTGTCAGTGAACTTGACACAGGGTACTTGATCGGGGCCATCGTCAGGAGATTGAAGGGCCTGGGCCCTGTCTCTGCCGAAACGGGAGTCAGCGAGGAGGTTGGATGGCACTAGGTAGGGGATGGGTGTAGAGGAAAGTACTTCCTGAGTGCGCACCGCTGGCGGTGCAGTTTGGCGGATGTTGGCATGCTTCTCTTTACCTGTGTTCCTATAACTCCTTATCGAGAATTTTGGCCCATTCGCGAGCCAAGCTGACCATGGTAAACATAGCCTATAGGGAGCCGTGAACAGAACAACAGAGACCACATGTAAGTGCTACGCTTACATGATGCTTGGCGAGAGAACATGGCAAGTAGTACTGTAGCCACATGCTAAAGACTCCAGCAATTATGACTTTGAAATTTAACCTCTGCCACTCCCGCCCGGTTCGAACGCGCACAACAAAACCTAGATATTCACTCCAAGCGATTGCAGCAAAGGAGTGACACTATAACGCGTCAACATAGTAAAGTATAGACCACCGTAACCAAGACTTCCGCGATCTTCTCTTCTCCGAGGTGCATTGGCGAGAGATGGCAAGTAGCCACATGCTACCAGTAGTGCGACGGATGGTGAAAGTCAACCCACCACTGCGGCGACACCAATTCCCTACCAAGAGCTTCGCCAAGTAATCCACATTCTCCTGAGCTGGCCGCGATCTAAAGCTATCACGCTCGTTGGAGCACACATAAAGAATCTGCACTGCTCCGTCTTCGAACAAGTAATCCGCCGGCATGCCACAGGAGGTGAGATGACTCCTTCGATCATCAAGTGTATGCGGCTGTACCAGCTCAGCAATACGACTCCGTGGTCTGGGACGAGGAAGTCAGGACTCCTTGCGAGTTTTTCAGGGGGCATGTAACGAATGGCATAATCCCTGAGGAACTTTTCGGTGATTGGCCTCCCGTAGAACTGGACGCGACCATTGTCTGACGGTAACCTGAGGGGCATTGGAACCTTGGGCCCGTTTGAAGGCCTTTGGAGGCGCTTGGGGCGGGTCACTGGTTGGGGGGGTTGGTTCTGTTGGACCCCATCAGAAACCTGGCCAAGGGAAGTCACCGTTCGATCCGTTAAGCTGCGTTCGGAAACAAGACACTCTGACCGCATACCTCCAGTTTCTGGAACTCGTTATGCAATGTTGTAGACATGGGCGAAGGCAGGCAAGTGACCAGAAAGATAGCGCTCGTGGTTTTCAAACTCTTAACTTGAACGAAACCAATCTATCACCGGGTGATCGGAGTTGTTACTGTAATTCATTGATGTACTAGTTGACAGGTAACCACCGCCCCACCGTGACCCCGCCCACAAAGGTCCAAGGAATGAGACCGTGGTGGTTTGTCAGACAACCCCCCACGTAGTTGTCTGTGGCATCTTCTGCCACACTTTCACCATGTCCACTACATTGCACGACGATTTCCAGACGCTGAAGGTATGACTAGAGCTCTTTATTTGCGAAAACAGCGGCAACTTGACCAACCAGCCGTGACTTCGCTAGGTCTCTGATGCGCTTGATGGGCCCAACAGAACCAGCTCTCTCAACAGAACCAGCCCTCCCAACCGATGACTCATCCCATACGTTTCAGGCCTTCAGAGGGGCCTAGGGTCCCAATGCCGCTCAGACTACCGCCAGACAATGGTCTCATCAAATTTTATGGTTTTCCAATCACCAAAAAGTTTCTCGTTGACTATGCCACTCGTTACGTGCCCGCAGACCTGCTCGCACAGAGTCCCGACTGGCTCATTACGGGCCACGGCTTCACACTACTGCGTTGGTACAGCCGCATCTCGAACCTGATGATCGAAGGAGCCATGCCATCCCCAGGCACGCCAGTGGATTACTTGCTCCTGGATGGAGTGCTGGAAATTCTTTCTCTGCGCTCAAACGAGCGAGATAGCTATAGGTCACGACCCGCTCAGGAGAATGTGGATTACCCGGCGAAGCTTATTGGTAAGGAATCGGTGTCGCCGCAGTGGTGGGATGACTTCAACGATCCACGTATCTACTTGTAGGATGTAAGCTAACTCTCCTAAAGTCCTGGTTGTGGTTGTCTATGTTTCCGCCTTGACGTATTTTGTTGGCGTGATTACTTTACTGCTCGAGTGTGATATGAAAAGAAAGGTCCCATCATCAAGTGACAAGCGTGTCTCGATCGATCCCACTAGTCTCCGAGCCAAACGTCGTGGTTCGGAGTTTAAAGGAGAAGTGCAGAAACGTCGCGCCCACAAAGGTCCACAGATCTCAAGATAAAAGGAAGACGAGCTGTTGATGAATTTCGAGAGACGTGTTTTATCGCCCACCCCTCACCATGTCCACAACATTGCATAACGATTTCCAGAAACTAGAGGTATAGCCAGGGTTACCTGTTTACAAAACTTGACTTAGCTGACCACATGGAACCGTCAACCGTGACTTCGTTAGGTTTCTGATAGCCAGCCAGACCAGTCCTCACAGTCCTCCCGTCCTCCCCGTCCCCGGCGCCTCAGAACTTCCAACGGGCCCAAGGTTCCAATGCCACTCCGATTACCGCCGAACAATGGTCGCATCAAGTTCTACGGGTGGCCAATCACTGATAAGTTTCTCAGGGATTACGCCATTCGTTACATGCCCACTGAAAAACTCGCAAGGAGTCCCGACTTCCTCATTGCAGGCCACGGGTTCACGCTACTGCGCTGGTACAGCCGCATATCACATTTGATGTTAGAAGGAGCTATCGCACCCCCTGGCATGCCGGCAGATTACTTGTTCGAAGACGGAGCAGTGCAGATTCTTTCTGTGTGCTCCAACGAGCGTGATAGCTATAGGTCGCGGCCAGCCCAGGAGAATGTGGATTACTTGGCGAAGCTTATTGGTAGGGAATCGGAGGCGCCACTGTGGTGGGACGACTTCGATCATCCGTCCCTCTACTTGTAGGACGTTTACTCTTACCATCCATCCTCATCAGCCCACCGGGAAGGAGAAGATCGCAGAATTCTTAGTTACGGTGGTCTGTACTTGCACAGTTCATGCTGATGCGTTATGTTGGTGTTACTGTTTGGCTGCAATCGCTTGTAGTAAATCTCTAGGTTTTGATTTGCGCGTTCGAGTCGGGCGGGAGTGGCACTGGCAGAGGCCAAGGTCATTAATTGTTGGGATGTTGGCAAGCGAGGCTCATCCAACGTACACGGTATCCTCCAGAGACAGGATGACGCCTCGTTATGGAGGTGCTCATGCCGGCTGGTGACTCTCATCGCTGATTCCTCAACTTGCCCCATGCCACCTGTAGCAAGTCAGGGGCTTTCGAGAGCATTTTAGCCACGTGACCCGTTGCCGCGTTCCTAATTCGTTCAATTAACGCGACTCAGGTTCTTTGTTTCCCCGATCTCCCAACACAAAGATCCCCGTCAACATTCATGGATGATCTTTTCGCAAAATATGGTGCTGGAACAAGTGTGCCTGCTGCGGTACCCCAGCCGAGCGTCGACAAATCCTCCAAAATCAGGCGTGATGCAGCACGTGCTATGGAGCTTGTCAAGGACTCGATGCACGCGCTCGCGGCTACTTTGCTCGACGATAGATACGACGGTCTTATGGTCAACGAGGACCGTGCTCGTTGGAAGTCTGAGGCCGAACAACTGTTTTCGCACAATTTCCAATCTCGCAAGTTGGTTGTTTTAGGCCGCACAGGGGCGGGGAAGAGTACTGCCATTAACGCTTTGTTAGGCGCGCCCGTCCTTTCAACCGGCGCAGACGTAAGCATCTGAGATCTTTCCAGAGGGCGATATAGGCTCATACTATTTCACGCGCGTTTCTCTTTTTGTTTCACTTAGGGGTAAGCGGTTTTACGCCTACGTTTCTAGCTATGTACTTAGCCTCTGTCCAGAGCCTGCACCGCAGTTGCGACTGAAATTACTTACGAGGAACTACCACAGGGCCATTGTCGAGCAGTCATCTCATTTTGCTCGAAGGAAACTTGGCTGAAGGCAAGTACCACAGCAAGTGATGGTAATGAGGTGATCAATGATTGTTTTTCGCTTGGCGGCCGTAGCGCGTCACGGATTTGGTCGAAGATTTGTATGTGGTCTGTTTGTTTCTGTGTCGATATCTCTCATTCCCAAGATTTCAGACAGCAGCGGGGTGAACCGTCAGCAGATTCGCTCGATGATTTAGAGCCCGCCCAGAAAGCATGGGAAGAACTCACCATGGAAAGTTTTCGGCTCAGAGTTCTTCTCTCTCGTATGCTAAAGTCACAATTTCCAATTGACAGGTATACCCAAAGTAGGAATGTTGGTGTCTCGCCCGAAATCGTCTCCTAACACCGCGACTAGTCTCAGCCAGCTCTCTTTCCCTCCAAATCCGAACCAGCTCAATGTCCCTGCGCTCGTCGAAGATCCTATTATTGCGCCTCTTCTCGGCGCCAGCCAGACCATCACTGCCGAGAGCTATGAGAGTCTAGAATCCCAGGTTTGTGTTTATACCACTATTGAACATTCTCATCTTCATGAAAATGGTAGCTTCGACAATTCTTGACCTCACATAGCAATTCATCCGAAGAGCCAGCTGTACGTCCGGGTTCCTCTTTTTCCTTTCTCCGTTAACCTCTTGTATCCTTGCGATAGCGATGGCTCTTAGTCGAAATGTAAGTGAGATGCCGACATCGCAGGTACTCTGACTTATCACCCGCAAAGGGTCCGGATCTTTGGTGCATTTGATGCTCTCGCATCGGGAGCCGTGACCATCGTAGATATTCCAGGGTTTGGAGACTCGAACATAACTAGGTATGTTATTCTGAACGAGCATCCAACGCAGCCGGTCATGGTGGTGTACACAGAACCAAGCGCACGCAAGAATACATTAGAAATGCCGATGAGATCGTACTTGGTATGAGTTGGCTTGATCTTTCAATGACATGGTGTTCATCTTGTGCAGTTGCAGATATGCGACGTGCTGTAGACGATCAAGTATGCAACTTCTACCAGCGCTGACATATACTTGCTCACTCTCAAACTCGTAGGCGACAATTGACTACCTGAAAAAATTGTGAGGTCATTGATCCGCGATGGTTGCCGCGCCATTAATTTAACATGTCACAGCTTGCGTCGTCTCATCGGCATTGATGGGAGAAAGGGATCGCTCATGGTCATTCTTACCGGCTCAGACGTGTGTTTTACCCGCGATCCGAAACCGTATGCCTGCTCACACAACCTCCATTAGTGTTCTGTCGATGCAAAGCAGCTACGCCATGTAACTGACAAAGAGAAGGCGGGAATCTTGGAACTAGAGCAGGTGAGTAATATATCTCATTAATTGTCTTGTGCCCACCTCTAATGATGGTGAAAAGGCCATCATCGAGCATCAAAATGTCAAGGAAGACCTCTCCCGTCTGCGAGGAATAATCATGGCTAAATCTCGAGAGAGTAGCGACTTGACCAAAGTCAACGTGATGGTTAGTGCGCCTTTGCAACGTTCAATAGCGATGCATCCGATTATAAAGTGACCTTGGTATCCTTAGATCAATGAGAAATGGATCGAACTGCGGGATCTAAATGCACGGAAAGATGCATATGTTGCAGTTAGTTCTCTCCCTCGTTCTACACTCGCTTGAGACCTGACCTGGATTCACAAGCAAATACGGACGAAACTTGTCACCCAAGCATTCCAAAATTTGTACCGCCAAACCTACCACTCCATCACTCAAGTGAGCTCCTCCCAAATCCCTTTTATTCGCTTCCCTGAAAGTACTTTCCAGGACCCAAATTCCTTTGTCTTTCCCCTTCCAGTCTTTTGCGTGGGTAGCAAAGATTGCCTGCGGCTTTCAGGGATCGAGATGGGCGAGCCGACCGTATTTCGCAATATCAGCGACGTGAGTTCTCCCTCGACACTTCATGAACAAGCGCTCACCCATCCTCTAGACCGGAGTCCCCGATCTCCGCAAACACATTCAAACAATGGGTCAAAGGCTTCTCTTCTCCGAGCTCAGTGCTACCCTAAGCCAGAGCATCGTTCTTATCCACGATGTCCGGACAGCTTGCCAGAAAGCGCTCAAAACGAACGATTTGAGGCTGGGGAAATACGTCCAGCATGCTGGGCAGGCGCTAAATGACCTGCAAAAGGTTGGTTTTACCTGTTGTCAGTGATTGCACGACGTTGAGAGAGCAATTTCAGGAGGTCAATGACATCCGAGCCCAGTTCAAAAGCAAGGTGGAAGTTGAACTTACTAAGCTTAGGCAAGCTTTTGAGAGCGAGGCGCAAAAGGTGAGAAAGGCGACTTTAGCAGTTCCGACCACTGACGACGTTTTCTTCAGGCCGCAGAAGGTAGCGGGAAGGTCATACTCGAACTCGATAAGTGCCACTACAAAACCTACAGCGCCATAATGCGACGTCATGGCCAATGGCGCCACCATGACCTGAACGGCAAACTTTCTGAGCCATTCTTTGGCGAGGAAGTATTTGTGTAAGTCGTGATTTGGAAATTGGGACTGCTCATCTGATGCCGCCCGTTCAGACTTTGGAATAACGTGTTCAACGATGTTATACCAGCGGGTTTGCGAATACTTGTGACCGTATGTGCGGCCTAATTACGTTAAGTGACTCGCTGACTTGTGGACCTGCAGGAAATCAACACGCGCTTCGATGACACCTTGGAGAAAATAAGTGCGTAGCCTTTTAGAAACCTGTTTGCAATCGCCTTAGTCCGAGCAAATCATTTTTAGGAAAACGAAGCCAGAAGATGAGGACCGTTAGCGAAGATATCAGGCACGCGTCCGAGCTCATCGTCGTGTCTGACAAACTTGTCCCTGCAAGAAGATTGTATAACGATCGCATCACCACCATGCAGAGGTGAGTTTCGCGGCACTATTACGCAATCGCCGCTGAGTTGGGTTCTTGGCGTGCAGAAGCTTCGATGGCTCCACCAGGGATGTCTTGAAGGCACAGTTGACGCAGCATTATCTGACGGTTGGAGCCGAGTCTGGGAAAGGAATGTGGACCAGAATGAAGGTGAGCATCGGATTGATTGTATAATCAACCAGCTACTGATGCGCTTTCTTGTCAGGCCCTCAATGAGGATCGCTTTGGTCGCTTGAAGGCACAAGAGGTGTATGATAGAGTTGTGAACCGTATCTTCGATGACATCAATCAAGCTCAGGAGTCAGGAGAATCGTACCTGACCAGCGCGCTTAGTGACCTTTACCGAGCCATGTCTCGGTCACTCGTCGGTACGTACCTCTTCGTGGTTTTTCTGCAGCAAGCCGTTGACACCGTCATTTGATCAGAAATCCAAGGTCATTGCGCACCACTAAATCGGAGAAGGAGGACACATCAAAGTACAGACAACACCGCCATGTTGGAGTTTTTGAGCAAGTGCGAGACGTCTCTGCAGGCAGAAGCGAAAACCGTAAATGCGCATATCTCCGAAGCGGGGTTGGTGTTGGATGCCCTATTTTGACCTTGTACTGGATCACTCGGTTTGTATTTGTATCTCCCGTCGCGCTCGACGTTAGAGTACTGTAGATTTAGTCGCTGCATTGGGCATTATTGATATCGTAGTACATGTATCGAATAGTTATTGATTTGTATATTGTGTTGGACGAAAAGGAACATGACGAAGACTTACCAAGGTTGAAGGCCCGGGAGTGGAGTGCTAGAATCAACTTGACGAGGTCACTTATTCTGTCAATGGTGTGGTGTATGGCTGGCCGAAGCGTGAGATGGCATTATGATTGAAAGTTAATTATCGTATGAAAGTCCCCACATAGCTGTAGTGCAAAGTTAGTGCAAAGGGTGAACTCGGATGCAATGTCCCACAGTCCCATACGTTTGTTTATTTCTAAAGCTTTTGCCAAACATTAAGCCATTTAGGGCAGAGCCCCTGACATACTTTTATATATAAGTAACATTCATTCTCTTTTGGTGGAGAGCGCTATGAACAACAAGTGGATTCTAAGTACGGTATGGATGCAAGAATGCTGCTGACCATGACTAAGTATACATATTATAGTACTAACACAAGACAGAAAAGTACAGGATCGGTGACATATGCAATGAAACGACTAGCATCATGATGAAGAGAACGAGAGACACCTCCAGAGGTTGCAAGATATGATGAAGTTTTAACCAAGTTTTGAGTTTCGTTTACATTGCTAGCTGAACTTCAGGTGCTGGGAATCCTCCAAATCCTGGGTGGATTCCTGGTATTCCGTTAGTGCGTCCATCGTTGAGGCTATTCATGAATGGGGGTTCAGGCCACGAGAATCTGCGAACGGAGATCAGAACTTTGTGTTTCGCTGAGTATGAGGAATGTACGTACCCAGGCATCATCATATTACCCCACCAAACCTCGTTCAGAGCATGCATGGTAGCCAGCGTCCCGGAATCCGACAATACGTCCACCATGCCAATATCATTATCAATTGGAGGACTTCCTCCCAGCGGAAGCGGAGGTTGGCCTTGGTTGTACGCCATATCCGGCCTGAAGATGGTGGTCGAAGGGGGCGTCGTGACAGGAGGCGGTGGAGTTTGTACTGGATTCGGTTGTGGGCTCAGCTTCATCTGCATCGCGTTACTGTCCTGTCGTGGCTCAGACGTGCTTTGGGTATGCATCCCAGAGTAGTGCATGTGTGACGAGGAAGAGGAGGGTTGCCCTGCGTAGCTCTGCGGCTGGTTCTGATGAGCGAGCTGGCTTGTTGGAGGCAGCTGCTGCAGACGACCAGCGACGGCTCCTCCGCCTTTGCGGTGCCTCGTGAGAAGACCTGCAAGGAAACGAGCGTAGAGGCGTGGAGTATGACGTTCATCTATAGCGACATCCTGGAGAGTGGTTATGAGACGGCCAATTAAGTCAAAAATTTCGTCCTCCATTTCGCGCGTGAGGATGTGCACAAACTCCGGGCGGAGAAGCTTCGCAGACTGTCAGAGGGCTGGGGTTCGGGGCAGACAGTAAGACACACCTTAAGCAGGAAGGCAGAAGCGAAAGAAGCAAAGATGAAATGACCTGTACGCGTCGTCAGCGACAGCAACTTTGGGAGTACTTCGACTTACCATCTGGGGCAGCGCGCATTAGGTTGCTTGGCACAAGAACCTCAATCATGTGCTTGATGACGACGGTAGCAGCTTCGAAGCACTGCCCAGGGTGTGTGAATCAGTCCGAACTTTGCTCCAACTGAATTGCGGAATACCTTCGTAAGGAACACGTTGTCGTTAGCTTCGATGCCACGCTGGAATGCGTGTTGAAATCCGAAGGAGTACATGACGAGCCTCGAGTAATTGACAAGGCTTTGTCCGAACTATCAGACCCAGGATCTGAGACGAAGATAGGACAACTTACAAAGGGAGTAATGTGCAGCGGAAGCGGGACCCAGGGTCTAAGGACACATGTGTTAGAACAAAGCTGCTAGGCGTAGAGAGAAAGGAACAGTGACCATTATGATCGGATTCTTCGTTGAAACGCTTGGTCCATTCATCGAAGTATGCCGTGAGGTGGGCATCGTGTTGAAGAGTAACAGTCAGGAAGTTGATCGACTGTGTGAGCCGTTAGCGGCAGCAGCCAGTGAATGGAGTGTGAAACTCACTTTGTTTAGACCCGTCGGTGAGTTCGGATCGGAGAATATATCGTCGTGGAAGCGGCCAACGATACGCAGCAGTGACGAATATGCGCATAGATGAATATCGTACTGTATGAAGAGTGTTAAAGCTACCCCAAAGAACCTGATAGCGGGCCCTCACCTTATCCCTGTACTGCGACTGTTTGTACCAATCTGCCGAGTTCCTAGTGATATAGTCTTCTTTGATGGTGGTTGGTTTACCGAACTGCGTCGCGGTTGACCGATCGAGGTTGAAACATATCATCCACACCCTGGTGCGATTGAGCATCTCACGCTCTTGTCGCTCGGTCTGAGGCTGCGTCACCGACACTTGGTGGAGGTTCAGATCGGTTGCGATCCTACAGGACTTACATGAGCGCCGAAGAAACCAGGAAAAAGCATTTCACCAACCTAACAGCCAGACCGGTGTACAGCCAGCTTCGATCTTCCTCCCATCTTCGAGCAGGGACAGCATAAATGCTCATGAGGATGTACGCTTGACAAAGTTCCACAGACTTCCAGCCATCAATGAGAGCATTCGCAGCAGAATGCTTCGCGAAGTGCATCGCAACGGGGTAGATCTCGGATTTTTCGGCATAGTATCGTGAGGAGATAGCGCAAACTGCGAAGTGAATGGATCAGGATGAATGATGAGAGATCAAGGGTGAGAAGTACGCACTAGCAGTGAAAAGGAAAGGACACCTCTGGAATATCGAACTCGCAGTGTGGAGTTTAGGGTCCAACAAGCCGATGAACGGCTATTCAATTAAGTCAGGAACCAGTCAGCGTCTGGGTGGAGGGTTGCAACATACGTTGATCTGGGTCCAAAAGCTAGCGTTTCGCGTGGATCAGGTCATGTGCTCAAACTATAAAAAGAGCTGACGCACATCTCGAATAATTTGTCAACATCTGTGGAAGTAACCAGTCCGTGCAAGACGATGTCCGGTGGGCTGTGCTGCTCGATCAAATTCTTCCGGATGTTCAGATCGTTCGCTGGGCCTGATGAGGCTTAGTGACTATTCAACTCGTTTCAGCATAGACATACCAGGTTTGAAATACTCCTTGTTGGCAACACCCTTCGAGTTCTCGATCAGCACAGGTCGAAGAGACCAAGGGGCCCGTCTACATACCACGTTGTCATCGTCATCTTCAGGATGGACGGTGGTTCCTTTCGCTCCTGCTCCTTGTCGGCTCCTACCCTTTCCCTTATCTTGGTCTTTGTCCAAAGAGAGGTTTGCGAGGAGACCGATCGGGACCGCGGCATCAGGCAACGCGCTCCTCACTTTCTCGGCTTCCTCCTCTTCTGTAGTCTCTTCCTCAGCATCATCACCGTCATCAGAGTCGTCCATGGCATTGCCCGCACTGGGTTCACGAAGCTCGCGAAGCATCTCCATCCTCGCAGCAGATGTCTGCCCAGGTGTGCTGGTCTGGAGACGATCCATCCAATCGACGATCTTGATGTTGTCCTTGTCGGACGGTGAGATAGCCAATTTGAAAGAGGCGATAGAAATAGGTGTAGCGGTGTAGGGGTTGTGGAGCTGAGAGTAGATCGAACAGGAGTCAACAAGAGGGGAAGTCGAGAGGGAGTAATCCGTGATAACGTACCTGCTTCAGGAGAGACTCGATGATCTGGTCCTTGTGGCGGATCTGCGCAAGCAAGTACTCGCGTTTGCTAATACGGGGAGGTGGAAATGAGTACGCGGAAGACATTGTTTGGGAAGAAGCCGTAGAGGAGTCAGAGACAGTAGAAGAATCAGAATCGTCAGAGCGCATTGAAGAGCGCGAAGAAGAACGCGAAATAGGCATGACCATTGGGATGAGTGTATGTGGGGTGTGATGGAAGGAATGAAGAAGACAAGTGATGAAGATAATGGCAACGAGGAAACACCCTCAGGTTTAAGTAGTTCGACTGCTGGAAAGCGATGATCTGGAGTACAAGCCACAAGAAGACGACAGCAGGTGCTGCGAGCAGTGCAGCCCCTGATGAAGGATGACGACACGGGGATGAGAAGTGTAAGCTCCAACAACTGGAATGAAGACACGGGAAGTTGAGCGGACAAAAGCGCTCGTGGCTTGTTATGTCTCTAGGCCGGTCGAGATCTCCAAGATATACCCAGCCAGAGCCGCTTCATGTCATCCCAGATTGACAAACAAGCAAGTACCCGCTGCATCAACTCTCACCCACCTAACCAGAACTCAAAATTCTGGCAGATGTAACGCTCCGAGGCCCAAAAGCGGTAACCGCGAAAGGAAGCTTACGGCAGCCAAAATGAAAAACGCTGCCGGGATGGGAAAATAGATCGCCGAAGATTGAAAACTCACTTGGGTGCGATTCTCGGCTTTCGCCCCTCCACTATGCATGGGTGCCCACCAGACGTACAACGCTCGCACGAATTGGCGCCCTCCGGGAACAAGCATTTCATCTGTCATATCAACCGGAGTTTAGACGAAAACACAAACCAGAGTCGATGATCAATGACACGACGTGGGGGCGTGAACGCCAATCGTGCCCAATTCAGGGGGATCGAGATGTAGCAGTCAGAGACCATGTCATTGTAGTAGCCCGCAGTCCATTTCGGGTCAGGGGAGGTTGCCAATCCGAGTGATGAAAGCGGATTCAGCCCGGGGATCACGGCGTAGGAAGAAGAGCCCAGTTCATATCCAGCAAGGGTGTGCGCGTAAGCCAGGGATCAATACAAAGAAGGCGCCGGAGAGAAAGTCCGTCCGTCGTCGTAGGGGCCGAGTACGAACAAGCCAGACACGTGGGAGCAGGTAGGACCGGGATCAGTTGAGGGTGCAATAACACGTGCAGGCAAAGTCAAAAGAGATGAATTAGGACAAGGCCAGGCGCAGAAGCCGGGTTGGGTTGGCCGACACGAGGTTCCGGAGGTGAACGAACCGCCATTGCAGTTGCGTTGGTGGCAAAGTCAGGGGACGATATCCCAGCCCATGACATACGGGAAGCCGCGAAGCGTACGCCCGTCAGAGTAAGAAGGCCATGACCATCAGGCATGTCAATGGTGCAACACGTGCATTCGGAGAGATGGTATGCCGGAAGAAACAGATGTCCACCACGGGAGTCGCCCGCGCAGTATTGGGTAATTTGACCAGAAGGAATGATGAAAAGACAAGCATTTGGTAAGCGAACCAGACGCCGGCACAACTGAAATTGTCAGTGGAGAAATCACGAACCTTGAGACGCTTGCAGTGTGTGCATGCTCCAGTCCTGGATAGATGTGACGTGAGAGCGCAGGGAACGGGGAGTTGGAAACGGATAGAGAAGCGGTGGGGCAGTATCGCCGAGCCGAGGAACATGATTGGACGTGGGGCAAGCACGCGAGAGGCCGATACCGGGTTATACCGAAAGCAGCAAGCCGGAATTAGATTGATTGAGATATGTGTACCGGCGGTTCGTAAGAACACGCGCCATCGGTCATTCAGATAAACGCAAGTGCATGTTCATCCAAAACACAAGATAGTTCGCACCAAATGCAAACGGGGCATGTGTTTGGGTGGTAAGCGAGTGAGCGGTGAAACACAGCAGCGACACCGAGGTGGTGAAAGTAACGAAACACATGAAAGCGTACCGCCATCATGGAGAAGCCAGCCCAGTTTGTACCGCGGGACAAGAAGGACACCAAGGAGGTTGACCAGGGTCGGGCCCAACCGGGTATAGTAGCGATGGAGAGGCGCACAGCACGGATCCAGCGCAGGGTCAGAACATGCAGAACCCAGGTGCGTCGAGGCGCGGTGTCACAGCGTCGGTGAAAATTGAGGACCAAGAGTAGGCAGTGCGCGAAGGCGTTGGAGGGTCCGGGCGGTAACATAGCCGGCGATGGAGACGGAAAAGGCACCGTTTGCCGGAGTCCGGCACGGGTTGGTCAAACATAACCGGTAACCGGAAGTGAGCCCAGACACAAGACCAAGAGATTAGATCAAGACCAGGATGTGAAAATTGCAGGAAAGACCACCATCGTCCGCAGCCCCATCGAAGCGCAGTAGACAACGAATGCACGCCAGTGGAGATCATCAGGACACCAGAAATTTTGGCGAAGAGAAGTGTACCGGCAAACCACATAGGCGGAAAGCAGGTGGAGGAGACAAGAAAAACCGCAGTAGGGGTGTAATGAGGAGCGCGTCAGACAGGTTAGAATGGAGAGCAGAGGACACAGTGAGATGTCCGATGGCGACGGAAGCGTATTCGAAGTCGTGTTCCATTTCATGCAAAAAATGAGGCGCGACGGGTATTATTTGAAGAATCCGGTTGATCGATAACCGAAAGGAAACCAACCAGAAAGACGGAGCAGGTTTTTTCAAGCACATAAATACCATGGCCACGATCAGTGTCGTCCAGGCATGCCGGGGTACAGAGTGGATATGGCCGAGGCGGACATGAGACACGGTGAGCAGAGGGCAGTAATGTCCGCGAGCAGGGTACGGCGTTCACGGTACAAGTTGTCGGTGATTTGAGTAGTGCATAGGGATCACATCGAAGTGTATGCATCACGTCGACGAGGGGGGCCGCGTCATTTGCCAGACGGTGTGCAGAAGTCGATGAAACGCCGATAAAAATCGATAAGATAAAAATCATAGAGGGGGAAAATGAAAGCCCGGTCAGCATCATTTCACACCCGAAACAACAAATAAGGAGAATCAAGGAAACACGAAGAGCAAAAAAAGGCATGAAAATGAAAAAAGGAATATAACGCACTTTCTTCCCCCAGGCATGCCAGGCCCACCAGGTCCTCCCCCTCCTCCCCCAGGCCCACCACCACGGCCCGGCGGACCCCACTCAACAACATCATCCTCGTCGCTCTCATCGTCACTATCCCCTCCTCCTCCACCTCCACCTCCACCACCTCCACCACCACCGCCAGCCCCAGACGGTGAAGGCCGCGGGCGCTTCGGGGCACGTCTATGTTTCTCCGATGTGTGCGTCGAAGCGGGCGGGAGACGGATGAGGGGGTTAGGGTTCCGGGTCGTCTGCGGGGCACGAGCGGGTGCGGGTGCGGACGCGGGTGGGTTTTGGGGTACAGGGAGTGGATTCATTCGTGCGTTCGCAGGCGCGTGCGCGGGCGGGTTAGATAAAGGATGCGGGTGTGGATGCTGTGGCGCGCGCACGCCCGGGCGAGGCGCCAACGCCTGCGCCTGTTGCGGTGCATGCTGCGCGTAACCCGTGTGGCTCGGACGCTGCTGCGGCTGTTGTTGCTGTTGTTGCTGTTGAAGATACGGTGCCGCCATCATAGTCGTCGCACCAGAGGAAATAGATCCACCAGACCCGGGACGCGGAAACATACTCGGTGGCGTGACTCCAAACATGCCTGTGCCCGGAGGCGAAGCAGATGAAGGTGGAGGAGGGTGCTGATTGTAACCTCCCCTTCCTTGCCCTTGCCCTTGAGCTTGTCCTTGTCCCTGAGTTTGAGGAGGCGAACCCGTGACAGTCGACAACGATGACGAATGAGCGTGGCCTTGGCCCCCTCCTTGTCCTTGTCCCTGCCCCGAAGACCCAGATATCGCCGATCCGCTCGTCTCGTCCAATGACGAAGACGTAGTCGGATAACTCGCATACGAAGCTGGCGACAACGACCCGTGTGAAGAAGCGAGTGGGAAGGCGCCTGTGTAGATGGGGCTGTTAGCATGCGTGTATGGTTGCATCTGAGCGTGAAGGCCTGGGGAAGGAACAAAAGCAGGCGGAGAAGGGGACGAAGAGGAAAGCGTGGACGATGAGGAAGGTGAAGTGGAAAGTGTGGAGGATGAAGAGGGCGAGTGGATCGCGTGTGAAGTTGGTTGTAGAGTAGTATGTGCCAAAGGAAGCGGAGAAGACGACGAAGGTAGACGAGCCATCGTATACCGTCGACCAAAGCCAAAGAAATTCGAAAAACGAAAAAAGGAAGAAGACGCTTGTCAGAATCAAGTAAAGACCAAAGCAACAAGAAAGACGAAGGAAGGAAGAGCAGATTATAGAGCGAGTGACAACCCTACACCACAAACGCCCAACACGCGATCGATGCGTGATAACAAATACCCGACGACCACGTCCCAGCCTAGAAGACAAGAACGCAACAGTAATCGAAGAAAGGAAAAGGCAACGAAAAACTTTCACGTTCCCTTCCCTCTTGTCATGCCGGCAGCCTTGTCTTCATAATGCCCTCAGATATCCCAAGTCACCATGTCATCGCACACCGGGACGCCCGTGTCACGAGCGTCCCGGTGTGTTGATGAACAGGCACAATCACATGGCTAGGTACTGTTCGCAAGATGTTGGGCATCATATGCTCGGAACAGGGTGTATGGAAGGCGCGCCGAAAGGGGGAGATGTATGGAAGACGAAACACGAGGCATGGCACAACCGCGCGTTAACCCAAAGATAGAGGCGGCATGACCCATAAAAATCAGGAAAGACCCGGTGTTAAAGTGACACGGGCCCCCGAATACGAAGCAAGGCGACCAAAACACCGAGATTCACCAAACGACGAAAGAGAAAATGCGATGACACCGAAGGATAGGGGGAAATGGACCGAGGAGACAAGAAACTCACCATTATCGCTCGCAGGTGTGTGGGCGTGTGTTGGAGGCGTAAATGTGGCAAAAGGGGAATGAGGCGAGTGCGAGTGCGTATGTGGAGCTGGTGCATGCGGGTGGGCACCAGCACTGATAGAAGTCTGCTAACCCATAATGATCGTCAGTCCACCAGTCGCCAGATGTGATCCAGAAAGTGAATGGAATAGAACTTGAATGAGCATTTAGTGCGGGGTGGCTGCGGGGTAATACCTCCTCCGTCCAATCGCAAGCACCCTCGCCTCGCCCATCAAGGCAACCGCAAGCCCCAGTTAACAAGGCAGCGATATAACTGAATTAGGAAGCACCCCCCCTCCGCTCACTGAACAGGGTCCTCGTCCAATCAGAGATGGGCGCAAAACTTCCTTTCCAAGCGCACTGCGCCCCAGTCACGGGACGTGTGATCCCATGAAGAGCTATCCACACGAACCAAGACCCTGATTCCGACACGAGACCCGTCCGACAAAATGAAGCCTTTCATAAACCACGAAACAAAGTACGCGAAAGAAAAGAATAGGGAACGGCTCAAAAATCAAAAGAAGGACACTCACAAGCGACGGCAAGCTCTGACTCGCCTGCATAGCATAATACATTTTCGCCTGATCGTCTACGCCCATTCCGACTCTATAATAATAATCGGAACCTTGAGGGGGGTAACCTTCGGTCGATTGTTGAAGTGGGGCGGCGTAAGATTCGCTCTGCGCGTATTCAGAGGGTTGGGTCGTGGGGTACTTGGAGGTGTATGTTTCAGAGCTTGGCTGGGGCTGGGACTGCGGTTGTGGTTGGGCGTGGTAGTCACTCTGGGCCTGGGGATTGTATACATCCGTGGTCCGTGGCTGGGCGGTATAAGCATGCCCCTGCTGAGTGGACTGGGACTGCTGCGCCTGAGACTGGGAGGTATAAGATGGGCGAGTTGACGTCTGGGCGAGCAGCTCCTGAGTGCGCTGGTGGGCCAACGACTGCGGGGTCTGCTGAGGCGGTTGTTGATGGGACTGCTGTTGCTGTTGCGCCTGATGCTGAGGTTGCTGTTGGTGGTGTAAGGTATACTAAAAGGGAGTGACGTCACCGAATCAGTTCCATTCATTCATATCACGCCAGCACGAATGGGTCATCACCCACCTGTCCCTGTCCCTGGTTCTGGCCCTGAGGTTGAGCTTGGGGCTGACCTTGTCCCTGCGCTCCTCCGCCCAGGTTATGAGAAGCTCTTTGGGCTCTCCGTGGGGCGGGAGCGATCGGGCGCTGCTGCTGTCCCCCTTGCGCTCCTTGTCCCGTTTGTCCATGTCCATGTCCATGTTGGCGGATCCCAAACGGTCCATGTGGTACAAACTGCAGCCCACCGCCACCCCCTGCTCCTGCAGGAGCAGCCCCATAAGCATGCCCCTCTCCCTGCCCCTGATCATGTCCGTGTCCAGGGTAGTACCCATCCCCGCCGTCGTGGCTGGCGGAGAACGACGGATCAAAAGCAGCGTCCCAGAAGCTAATCTGCTGATACTCCGGGACGGTGCTCGCATGCGCGGGGTCATAGAACGATGAGGCGGGTACGATCATGGATGATGACGATGATGAGCCGGAGGAGGAAGTGGAGGTGCTGGTGCTACCTGTGTTCGTATTAGTGTTCGTATTGGTATTGGCAGGATTGGAAGGCGCGGAACCGGCGCCTGAAGAAGATGCTTGGTGGAACCACGAAGAATGGGGGTCTGCGTGAAGGACGGAGGATGAGGACGAAGACGTAGGAGGTTGCCGTGCCTGTGCTTGAGACTGGGAAGATTGGGTATGAAGTTGAGAATGATGATGGGGTATTGTATGGGAGAAGAGCGTTGTGCTGGAGAGTGCAGCGATGGAGGAAGCGCCCGTGTTATCAGGCAAAGGGGATATTCGGCGTTGAGTCGTCGCGGGACCTAAGGGAGAAGCAAACACAACCACCACGGATTAAGAGGACGTCAACACCCAGATTAACTATCCCGATTTAAAGGGACGAATGGGAGTATGAAAAGGATAGAGTGATAAACCCCAGGCTCAGTGATGCGAACAAGTACTTGAAGTGAAATGAAATGAATGACAGGGGAAGGTGGGTGACGAAAGGGGATGCAACGGTGCAAAAAAGTAGAGAGAGAATGAGACGGGAGAGCGTACCTCCGGTGCTCGTCAAGACAGAAGTGAACAGCAGATCGTCATCGGGCGTCCGGCGGTTCGCCATTGCGGATAAGCTTTCAGAGTGTTTGTGATCGCGATGCCGCCCACGCTATGGGTATATATTCGAATCCAAGGGTAGTCCAAGGGTGTTCCTCGAGAAATAAAGACAGAAAGCAAGGAGTAGTAGCTTGAAGCTGTTGTGGGTATCACTAGCAGTGAAGAATTGAGATGGTAGGTTGATTCAAGGACAAAGACGAGGTCCGTTGTCGTTGATTGAGGTATGCTCGAATGGGATATGCGGATGCGGATGCGATGGCGATCGAGTCCAATCCCAGGAAGGAAATTCAATCGAGGTTGAGTGCGCAAAGTCCTCTTTCCTCTCTCCCCTTTTTGTTTCGGGCGGCGAATCCCCGGTGGAAGCACTCCGCAATAAAGAACGTCCTCGTACAGCACTCAAGGCGAACGACACGGTTGCGAGTAGCTTGACGGTGTCCTGTAACCCTAGAATGCCATGCGTTTCGCAGCAGTAGCACCACACCTCGCACTCACCGCACGCGCAATGTCCACCTGGCCAAAAAAACAATCTCCTGCTGATTAGAGGACGCGGCTACTAGTAGTCTTGTTTCAAGTTGACCGCGAAACGTGGGCGTTGGAAGCTTCTACTTTGCGTGTTTGCCGGTCACGAAGAATTACGAGGTATCGTTCGTTTTACTTTTAGACTTGCCCTTTATTGCCCATTTTCCTTTATGGCCACATCCGTAGCGAGTCAAGTTTCGACTATAAACGTGCCGTCACGGCCTTTTGCCTCGTTCCCCGATCACGCTCATCCCATAGATCCAAGCACAGCCACTCTATTTTGTTTGCTTCCGCGGCATATCGGCATGCGGGTTCTTCACGGTTGCCGGCCGCTGTCTCCCCACTCTTGCTCTGTCTCTGTCAGCTTGCTGCACCTTCCCCACAGCAAGATAGCACGTTGAAGCCACGCAACCTTCTTCATATGTTGCTCGTGACGTAGGTACCACCGCATTTTCCGGGGAGACTTGTCCTCGCCCCGGAAGACATACCCAACTCTGTGCTAGCCCACTGAGGGCACAGCAAAAAACATTCAACGTCATCCAGCGCGCTGTACATGTGCTACACCTCTTGTTTTCCCGCTGGTTGTTGCCACCAGACGAGCGCTGGTGCTATTCTAGGTGCTTTCAACGTTCATACAGTGAAAATTTTCACCTTTGGTTGCTTAGTACTTCCTGGTCCCAGGTAAATTTACTGAATAATATAGGCTTAACTAATAACATTTGCGATCATTCCGTACATCAACCGGGTCGCACGTCAAACTCACTCCAATTTTTCTTTGTTGCGCCCGCTCTCTTTTCCTTTCTGTGTGCTGCTTCAATTATCCCTGTCAAGCATCGCGGGAGTGGCTTCCTCCCACCGCTGCGCCCGCTCTCTATAGCTGGGAAACATAGCTCTAGCAGTAGCGCTCTACTTTTGATCGGGGTTCGTTGTCAATTTTCTGATGGCGTTTCGTGGCGATCACCGGATGGGTGATTTGCAAACGTACATAGGTATGGGTATGTATATACTTAGCAGTCCGTGGTCCCTTTGTGTTCTCTCTACCAGCGCTCCACGTCGGTCATTCCACTTCTTGGCAACACCGAGCACCGCCTGGTTAAATGAATGCCTCTCCCGAGCAGTGGGTGTGGTGTGCACTGTGGCTTCATCGTGCGAGTAGGTATGATTTATGATTATGATCGTGATCGCTCGTGGCAATGTCAGCGTTTTGTCTGTTTTTCCGACCCCGCCTGTGCATGTGGGTGTGCTTTCCAGCTCTGCTTTGAAGATCCCCCTGAATGTTCGGGTCCCGCCTCCTGACTGCGCAGTGTGTCCGTGTCCACATCTGCGCTCACGAGCCTCATGGGCCGGTGTAACTGCTTCGAATTGGTAAAAACGCACCTCCCCTCTAATCTCCGAGCCCAACCCGGAGACCCCGCACGTCCTCTTCCACCATCCCCAAATTCGAAATCCGATCCTCTTTGTGTGTCATTCGAAGAACCAGGAGCAGGAAGTCAATCACCCTTGCTGGCCACATCCACAGCTGTGGGTAGGCACATGAAAAATAATCCGCGAGGTCTCTCCCCCACTGGCAGTGTGCTCTTCTCACTCCTTTATCATGAGCCACATGCTCTACCCATCCCATGTACCGTCCCCCCCTCTTTCGTTCTCGAGCGCTGATCTGCGCACTTCAAATTTCACGTCGACTCGCATGGGCGGGGCAGAGCAGTTTTGGTACTAGTTCATGCCACGTAATACGTGCGCTCTATCGTCCGCGATCCGGAGTTGAGGGGGGGGGAGGAGTTGAACCAAGAGCGATCGATCGATGCTCCGAGCGTCTCCCCGCAGCCTGCGTCGTATCGCATCTATACGTCCCCCACTTCCCTCGATCGCGATCACTGGCCAATCAACGTTAGCACCGCGATACCCCGCCGGCGCCGCATTCCCGCCTTCTAAGGCCTCGACTACAGAAGCCCAACTTGAAACGACCCCCCAAACCCCTGCTTCCGTTTGGTAGGATACCCAAACTAAGACACCAAAATGGGAAACTAACTTCGCTATTTGCTCGCGCCGGGGTGGCTTATACTTGACCCGCTTGGCTGATAGGAGGATAAGTAAATGACTGAGCGTTTCAGAAGTTATTGATTTTTTTTCTCTTGGGATCTTACGTTTGCACGGCTCCGTATGCGTGGATTGTGTCACCACGAGTGATCATTTATATGGGACTATTTGATCAACAAGACCAGAAATATGCCATTCTTTGCATCGCTGGGGCATTCGTAAGCAAAGTTCTACGCAAGTTCTGCGAGAAAGCGGCAGAATACGGCTGCTCGTACGTGTGGTCAAACACGTGCTATATTGACAAGGAGGGCGGCTCAGAGCTGGGAGAGGCGGTTTGGTCGACGTATCAATAGTATAGGGGTGCTTAGGTATGCCGAAGTGTACATTGTCTATCTGGCCAGGTCATCGTGTCTGGAAGACTTCGGAAGGGAGCCACGGTGCACAGGAGGGTGGAATCTGCAAGAGCTTCTGGCACCAGAGAGGGAACCGTTTCCTGGAAAGGACTGGCGGCCTATATATCCCGAAGGAGGTGCGGAAAAGGATGGGGAGAGTGAGTCCGGCGTGACTACCATGCTAACGACAAATTTCCTCGGCCATCACAAAAATTGCGGTGCCAAAACATGCCTATATATCGCTATGTCAGAGTATGTCAGAGCTATACCAACTGTTGTCGCTGTATTTCGCAGGGTTAGGTATGCATACCTTTAGCTAGGAACTCTCCGGTCTATTAGACACGACCTCTCTCGATCACAGTGGGGTGACTCTGACAATACGAAACACCTCGGATATTCACATGCAGGCTCGTGTCTCATTGCAAGATATTGATATTATGTATCACGAAAACGTACAATACAGAGTGGTCTATACAGATGCAGTGGGATACAGACGCGTGAATTATGTGTATTAGCTGTCCATCGCAGTCTAAGCGGGAGTGCAGGAAAAGAATTCAGTGGCGGATGGGTGCGAGAGAAACAGTGAAACAGTGAAAACGCGGAATACGAGGCAATGACGTGCGAGAGACCAGAGTTAAGAGAGTCCGAGAGAGACGGCAGGTATGGAGCGCGAAAACATGACAACGGCGATAACGGCGGCCGAATGCGGGCGAGAACAGACGGTACGGGGACTGGTGAGCTATAAGAACGGTGAATGGCGGCACATGAAGCAACGCAAAAAAGTACCTGAAGGCCGCGCTACTTGCGGCTACGTTTGGACTTCCTGGTGTCCCGAGTCGGCTGCTCAGGCTGCTCATTAACTGAGTCTTCGACGCGTCTCCTCTTGCCTTTGGACTTGGGTTCGGGACTATGCTTTGATGACTTCTTCTTTGATCCGGACGCTTTGTTGGTTATAGGTGTAAGCGTGTCGATATCCGACAGCTCACTTAACACTGGTGAGGCGTTCTGAACTAGTTTCGAACGAGAGGCTGGGGGGGTCTTTGGAGGTACACAAGGCGAAATTTGTGAATGCAAATGCGGGGGAGGTGAAGGTGAAGGTGGAAGCGCACGAGGTGGAGTGTGTGCACGAGGTGGAGTATGAGCGCGGAGACTCGGAGAGTGCAGAGGCGGAGATAAGGCTCTCGTGGCGGCGACTTGAGCTTCCATCTGGGCACGCATCTTGTCCACGGTACTCATGCGGACTGGAGAGGAGCTGAGTTCGTCGTCGTCGTCCTTCTTGCTGCTGTTAGGGTGCTTGCGCCCCTTTTCGTTCCCAAACAGCTGTCTTGAATAGAATTAGGATTGATCAGCAGTACGAAAAAGGTAAAACGAATGAAATACATACTTGTTCCACCACTTTAGAAGGCTGACCCTCCATTTCTTGTCCGGTGCGTCCTGAATGAATGATGTGACTTCATGGTAGAATTCGAGGTAGCTGAATTCGCCGTCCTTCTCGTTCCAAATACCCTTTGATGAAATGCCGAAACGGGTCTGAAATTAAGGATTAGAGCGCTGCGGGAAGACAAGATAACAGTGAGGCGACCTGTACACATGCGTATGCGATGTGTTCGGGTTCAACAGTAGTCATATCGTGAAGCACTGCATTGCAGGAACGTGTCGCGCGGGAATCTTCGCCAAGGGCTGTTGATGGCCCCAAGAAGATATGGCGCATTACCTGGATCAAGCTCAGTCTTGGACAGTACAATTTTAAACAAGATGTGACTTACTCGAACGAGGAGAAAGCCTTTAAAGAGGCCATGGTGCATATTCTCGGGCTGATAGTCGTCGCCTGGTGTGCTTCCCGACCACAAGACCGCGGGGAAGTGCTGTGCTTTCATATCAAGTTTTCCGGATGCGAGTTTTTTACGTGTCCTGGAAAGCGTTCAAAAGAGGTAAAGTAAAAGAAGCAAAACACTCACTTTGCTGGATCTGTGTCGAACTCGTCGAGATACTCAATGGGGCAAATGTAGCGCGCGAGAACTGGGTGGTTGAGCCCCATGTGTGATCTACCGGCGCTTCCGTTGTAAATTGGTGGACTTATTGCGGCTTTGGATGGATCTGGGGCAGCGTAGTGACCTATAACAGTTTTGAGGCGTGTCGCATCATTGGATCGCGTGGATCTGATGATGCCATTCATCTAGAATGGGGGTTATAAGTGAGTATATGTGCATATATGCGGTGCAAACTTGCCTTTGACGTGATTATGGACAATTCAGCGGATCGTTTCGGGTTGATAATAATCGGTTTAAGGCTTGGAGCATACTGGAGAAGCTTCCGGTAGCACAAAATATACTGGTTGCGTGATTTCTCCGAGCTAAGTGGAGATTTCATCAACCAAAGGATCGTGTAAGCTGAATGGGGTTCTCACATTTTTGATAGGCGCTCGCTCCGGACTTGCTTGGTTGCGTCGTCTTCCTCAAGTTCGCCACTTCTGGCTGCAGCCTCCTGCTCGAGAAGCAATGCAATCTTGATTATTTTATCGACGTCACACCACAAATCAACGCAACGTGTAATGGCACGCGCGACAGCGAGGTACTCCTCGTGTGGGTCATCCTCCCGGTCTGAACTTGGAGATCCCCTAATTTAAATTAGTTCCCCATTGAACATGAATCAGCATCAGAAGGAAACTTACTTTGATTTGGTAGTCTCGGCCCTTTTCTTGTGGGCTTTGCGTTGTGCGGGTTTCTTTGTGTTGGTAGAAGACTCCTCAGATGAGCTACCGTATTCCGAGGGCTCAGATGGAACAGCTCGTTGCTTTTTACTAATAGGACGCGCCATGGTGGTGGTACGAGATTGAGAGATAAGGCCGAGGTGAAGCAAGATCTGTCCCGTGTGACCGTGGGAATATTACCTTGCGGCATCGCTGTTACTGCTCTGGTCTGCTCCTGTCTCTTGCCCTGTGGTTCGTTCATGCTGGTATTAGCTAAAGTGAGTTTCTAATAAGTTTCTAAGTTTCTTGACAAGACTCTGACCCATAAACTCCAGTATTTCAGGTATTAGATAGTATATTCTCGACTCCAGTGCTTTGTACCATACAAGACGACTCAGATATGATATAAAGTGTTCAAGCCAACATTTTTGTTCGAGTGTGCCCGGAAACCATCCCCCCCTTCAATAGTTGATCATGGATGACATTCTCAGCTGCCTGGGCTGCCAAGCAACCTTCGGAACCCAGAAGAGACTTCGAGGACATGAAGCAGTGTGCATTGCCAACAAACGACTGAAATTTGACGTTCTCAAGTCCCAAAAACGCCTGGAAAAGAGTAAGCGCAAAGGCAAGAAATCACGCAGCCGACATCAGCAATTTTCAATGGAATCGGATGGTGAGGAGGCAGATTTACTGCCCGAAATCAGAGATAATGAACCTGGGGTATGTCTTTTATACATTTTATACATTTCAATCTACATACTCCTGTCTGTTTACAGAGCGAGAATGAAGCAGGACCTTCAGTGTCTGCTTTTGAGCCAGATATGCCCTTATCCCCCTTACCCATACCTCCCCCGACTGTCTCCGCACGTTCCGGACGCCACATACGTCTGCCAGCACGTTATGCAGACTACCTCCCAGGGTCTTCGACTGGACTTCGCCATGCACCAGCACTTCCTCCACCCGAAAGCCCACCTAATCAGGCAGCTCCACCCCCAGGCCCCCCTTTACTCATCGAGTGCTGAACAGAACCTGATGAAATGGGTCTGTTT
Source organism: Hydnomerulius pinastri MD-312 (assembly GCA_000827185.1). Classification (NCBI taxonomy): domain Eukaryota; kingdom Fungi; phylum Basidiomycota; class Agaricomycetes; order Boletales; genus Leucogyrophana; species Leucogyrophana pinastri. Next base: position 42,007 of record KN839855.1, on the reverse strand, counting down.
CGTGTATATCCTACTCGCCCCACTCTTATCCCGAAGGGCGAGACCAGTATTGATGCTGTGGCCGACGCACCCACTTTTGAAACCACACCAGACTCCTCGCACCATCGTGCTGCACAAAACCCGCATCACGGTGGTCCATCACCCGCGGATATCACCCCTGATAACCTATACACTGCCTTTAGCAGCCCGACAGCGGGACTTCTGATGTGCTGGCAATACTCAGGGTCAAATACAAAATCGGCTGCTGAGCTTAACCGTTTATGGAAGTTTATCAAGGACCCTGACTTCAACAGTGACGTAGCAGAGTCATTCAGCCATGAGCGGGAGAGGAAGCTGATTGAGAAGTACCTCCAAGATGAATCAAACCCATTCCGAGCTGACCATGGATGGCAAATGTCTTCGGTCCCAATACCATTGCCGAAGGAGAAAAACAAGTGGAAGTCAGAACATGACCCTACCATTCCCATCCTTGATGTTGATGGGGTTTATCACCGTGACATCACCGACATCATCATCTCGGCATTCGAAGATGATATCTCGTTGACTTTTCACATGACTCCTTTCGAACAGTACTGGAAAGTCTCAGAAGAACGCACCATCGGTGTCATCTCCGAAGCTTACTCATCCCCTGAGTTCATGGACGCCTACCAAGAGGTTAATTCACTCCCGCGTGAGCCAGGTGATGACCTTGAGCGGGTTGTTGCATCACTCATGTTGTGGTCCGATGCGACACACCTTGCAAACTTCGGTGACGCATCACTTTGGCCTGTCTATCTGTTCTTCGGCAATCAATCAAAATACACCCGCGGGAAGCCTACTGCTGCTGCGTCACATCACGTTGCCTATATCCCAAGTGTGGGTTTTGTTATTTTTGTGCTTTGCAATATACTAACTACCTTCATCAAAATAACTCAGCTGCCTGACGATTTTCAAGATGTTTATGTCAATTTTTTTGGCGAAGGGTCCTCCGATAGTGTCCACACTCACTGCAAACGAGAGCTTATGCACGCCATCTGGAGGCTTCTCCTCAATGACAAGTTCATGCATGCGTACAAATATGGTATTGTAATCCGGTGTGGAGATGGGATCACCCGACGAGTGTTCCCTCGCTTCTTCACGTACTCTGCAGATTACCCCGAGAAGTATGATCCTTACCTCATTCTCTCATATATTATTAATGTCTCCACAGAATACTGTTGGCGTGCATCAAATTCCTGGGAGAATGCCCCTGTCCCCGCTGTCATGTCAAGAAAGCAGACATACCTAACATGGGGACGAAATCGGACATGAACACGCGAGAACAGAAGCCCCGAGTTGATACTAAAGACCGCCAGATCAAGGTTTCAAAGGCACGGAAGTATATCTTCAAGCACGGAGTCGGAATTAACAGCAAGCGGGTCAAGAACATCCTGCAAGGCGAGTCACTGGTACCTACCCACGTACGTTGTGTCATTTCACGCAAGACCTTACTAATGTTTGACGTTCTAGAATGCATTCTCTGAACGTCTTTCAGAGCATGCATTCAACTACTTTCTGTTATTTGTGGTTGACCTTCTGCACGAGTTTGAACTTGGCGTGTGGAAGGCCATTTTCACGCATTTGATGCGGATTTTGTTTGCTGAAGGTGGTACTGTAGTGCAAGAGCTGAACTGGAGGTGCGTCGGGTCGTCCATGACCCCTTTGCGGTGCCTGATGAGTCCAAGGTACCGGAGAGTTTCTACGTTTGGAAGAGGAACAATCCGGCGGTTTCACAAGAATGCATCAGCAATGAAGAGGCTCGCTGCCCGTGACTTCGAGGATCTTCTTCAGGTAAGCCCATTCTCCATCAATCTCTCTCTTACTTGAAGCTCACAGCAATGCCTAGTGTGCAATTCCAGTATTTGAAGGTCTCTTGCCCGCCCCTCAAAATCAGATGGTCTTGGACCTTCTTTTTGACCTTGCTACCTGGCACGCATACGCAAAACTCCGTGTACACACCGACGACACACTCGCTTTCTTCGATACAGCCACGACCACCCTCAGCCGATCAGTTCGCAAGTTTCAGAGGACAACTTGCGCTTTCTACCATACCACAGAACTCCCTCAGGAACATGCTTCCCGTGGGCGTTGTGTAGCTGCCTTAGCCGCCAAGCATGGGCAGGCCGTCGCACAATCTGGGCCTAAACGCATGGCTTTGAACCTTTGTACTTACAAGTACCACGCTCTCGCTGATTACCCGAACACGATAAGACGGTTTGGTACAACTGACAACTACACAACACAGACGGTATGTGTTCGCTTCTTCCATCAAAACAACTAATTCACGATAATTATAGGGGGAGCTCGAACATCGGCGTTCCAAACGGCGGTTCCCGCGCTCAGGCAAGAAGAAAGATGGGATGGTACGGAGCATCGCCAATCAAGAGGCGATCGAACGGTTCATTAAGAAGGTTAACGACGCACGCGAGAACCATGCTGCGCAGAACGACCCTCCACCTCAGCGCCCACGCACGTCTCCATCAGAACACTATCACATCGCGCAATCTTCACGCAAGAGCTACGACCTTACAGCATGGCTAGGTGAGCGGAGAGGAGACTCGGCATTTGAGGTATGCCAATATTCCAATTTCATTATCTGATATTCTACCTAACTGCTCGTACCTAGGACTTCCTTCCTCGACTCGAAGATCATCTCCTTGCCCGTGTTCGTGGCCTCGCATACGACGGTGATGAGCACAGCTTCTCAGACGAAGACCGGGACTGCATCAATATACGCGAAAATAAGATCTACATGCACAGCATGTTTCGGGTCAATTACACGACTTATGACTTGCGGCGCGAACAAGATACCGTGAACCCACGCACCCGTGCCGACATTATGGTTCTCTCGCATGAAGACGAGAAAACTCACCCGTACTGGTACGCAAGGGTAATCTATGTCTTCCACGTCATGGTGGAAGGCCGCGAGAACCTCTACTCGCGGTTTTCAACTCCAGTACGCAAGAATGTACTATTCGTGAGGTGGTTCCGACGTGATTCAAACTTCCCCTCTGGATTTACTGCAAAACGCCCTCATCGCCTCGAATACTTCGATCAAAATGACCCGGATGCGTTCGGCTTTGTCAATCCCGACTCGGTTATACGTGGGGTCCATCTTATCCCCGCGTTTGCGCACGGCTCCACCCAGGAATTACTAGGTCCATCCTGTGTTCGTCGACATAAAGAGACGGAGGGTTGGGATTGGGACTGGAAAAGTCTCTATGTCAACATGTAAGTAATTGTTTTCTAATCATAACCTCCCGGTGTTCTGACAAGTCTCGAAACTGCTAGATTCGTCGACCGAGACATGTTTATGCGGTTCCGTGGCGGCGGTATCGGACACAAGGCCACGCGCGACTGGGACGACATTCTTCAGCGCGACGGACGCGAAGCCGAGAACAGCAACATGTCGGAGGACGATTCTGATATTGAGATGGGAGAAGGGAACGAAGAGGTGGAAAATCCCGGGGAAGAGGCAGAGGAATGGGAGGATGTTGAGCAGGACGGCGAGGAAACCGGGCGCGACAACAATGACGACGACGACGACAGTGACGACGGAGACGACGGAGACGAAGACGATGTGGACCGAGTTGTCCCAGACGAGGGAGAAGAGCTAGACGACGACATTCTTGCCCGGGAGGGGTATGGGGCTCTGTAGTTCATTTCACTTGCATTACACACTATATATTGCAATACATACAAAACACTAACTATACTATACTACTATCAGATGTATCCCAGCACGATCCTTGGAATGCAGTGAGTGGCACGCTCTGACATGGAGAAAATATGCCTCGGACGTCATCGAGGATGACGTGAGGCATGTGTGTCAGCGCGTAGTGGTGTTCGTCAGCCCTATATGGAAATATCACCGTTCTGCACTTTTTGTGATGATGTTTTCATTAGCCAAGCGCGTGACAGACGCGTGACAATATTAACGTGACATAACGCGTCGTTGTCACCTCCACCTGCCTCCCCATTGTCCTCCTCGTCGTTCTCCTCGTCGTGCTCGCTACTGGGTTCGTCGTGCAACGACCTGTCAAGCTTGCTCTTCGCCATTATCTAGAGTGCCTGTAATTTGTTCTGAAACTGTGAACCAAATCTCTGTCGGTGACCTCCACGGCGACCAGTGTTAAAATCAAGACGCTCCAAGTTAACGAGAACAATGGCGAGCCTCAACAAACTCGCAATTCGAGGGATACGCTCGTTCGACGACAAACAGATATCCGTCATCGAGTTCTTCTCCCCAGTAACGGTCATCGTCGGACACAACGGAAGTGGCAAGACCACCATCATCGAATGTCTCAAGTATGCGACGACGGGAGACCAGCCGCCCAACACCCGCGGCGGGGCATTCATCCACGACCCAAAGATGGCGAACGAGAAAGAAGTCAAGGCGCAGGTGAAATTGCGGTTTCATGCTGCGAACGGCACACGGATGTTGGCCGTGAGGAATCTGTCGGTGACGGTGAAGAAGACAGGGTTGACGATGAAGACTCTGGAGAGCATCCTTGCGTTGGCGGACTATGATGTCGAGAAAGGTGGAAAGGTGCGCTGAGATTGTGTGCGGGCAGGGACGTGCTTGCTGAATCGAAATAATCACACCGCGTTCCAGAGAGGGGCTATTTCGACTAAGTGCGCAGAAATGGATGCTGAGATCCCGCATTTATTGGGCGTGTCTAAATCTGTCCTTGAAAACGTCATCTTCTGCCATCAAGAAGATTCTTATTGGCCTCTCGCAGAGCCAGCAGCGTTGAAGAAGAAATTTGATGACATCTTCGAGGCAACGAGGTACGTCCC
>KN839855.1:19829-37089 GCA_000827185.1 Hydnomerulius pinastri MD-312 | reverse complement strand
CGCCCATGCGCGCCATGTATTCTACGTATTCTACTATCCTATATACATTTTTTCTGCAGCGAGAGTTGTTTTCCTCCTCCCGAAGGTTTATCCCAGACTCGGCAACCCCTGGGCCACCGCTTGCCGACGCTGACTCAGCTTTCCTAATCCTCATGATGCCTGATAACATGGATTACATAATACTAAGTTAACGTTTTTGCTAAGTCCTTTCTACAGCGTTCACGTGACCCACAGCGAAAGCGAAAGCGACAGCGAAAGCGAAAAAGCGACAACTCTGAGCTCCCCTATTAAATGAAGCCCGAACTTGCTGTAAGTGCATGAGATCGCGCTGTGAGTCTGAAATTTGAATCCAATCAGGACCCCAACAACTTCAACCCAGTCTTCGATGCGTCTGCCTATTCCGGACTCTGGCCTTGGCCGCTGGAAAACTTCCACTACACAGTGAGCCAGTCTACAACAATGTCCAAGATTTGTCGAAGATATGTACGATAACAATAGAGATCGGACTTTGTCAAAAGACCACTCATGTACGAAGGCGGGCGATTTGTGGAGGCTCTCCAACAACTCTCAAGAACTGTTAGCAATGTTCATCGCGACTTTCCCCGGGCCCCACGTTAGTATTGCCGCACGATGGCATCTACAAAACGTAGCCGGGCCAGAGTGCTCAAAATAGTCTCCGTTTGGAAGTGTAAGAACGTTGATGCCATTTTCACTGTCAGCAGCATCTCGACCAATCGCTAGTCGCCATTCTCTGTACAGGGAGCCAACGTAACTAGCGGGTTTGCAGATGCATGTCCGATGCATGTCCGTTGCTCGGAGGTCGAAGCTGCCTGCAGAACGAACTCCAAATGAAATTCAGCTGCCGTAAGTTGGCGGTGAGTAGTGACTCCGGCTCAGGGTCCGAGGTCGCTCGTCAGCACTTGGTCCTCTTCGAAGAAGCAAGCCTCTTTCAGGACATTCGTGATCCTAGCCTTCGGAGTACTGAAATGCTACCGACGGCATCACTCCTCACTGCGTTCGAAGGACCAAAACCGGAGGATCTGAACCTCCCGTTACAACTTGAAGTAAAGCAGGAGCTCGACCACGACCACAACGACGAGTCCGAGGACGATTCGAGCGGTGTCGAGGATCATTCTCCCACAAGCGTTGAGGAGGATGTACGCGTGGAAGATCGGGTTTTCCCTTTCATTCACGATGGCATTCAACAACTTCGAGGACGTTTCACGATGATCGAGACGGAAGGCATTGCATTGAGTGACAGGACTACCAGGACTATGGACGAGCTTGCGTCAAGACTCCCAGCTTCCCGCCGCGTTGCGGTGGTCGGTCGGTCGGGGTCGGGCAAGAGCACCGTACTGAATGCCCTGCTGGGGTGCCAGTTACTGCTAACATCAGCATGCGTGAGTCGAATAGCGGATCGTTCTTTGATGTCTTCTCACCTTTTCCATATTTCACTCGTGGAACGACGTCCTTTCCTTCGTAGGGGTAAGCTTTCCGCTTCATATCCCGGACGATATTGTCTCATTTACTTGGTTTTACAGCAAGGCATGCACAGCCACATGCACAGAGATCCATTACGAAAAACGCGAGGATCTGCGAGTGGTCGTAAAGTTTATGTCTAGCTCGAGCTGGAATTCCGTGAGTAACGAATCTATCTTTCCATCTGGCCTCCTACCTAGTAGAAACATTAGTATCTTTTAAAACTTCTCGCTGATATGTGAGTTTGTCTGTGAGCGGGACACTCTTCTGCCAAGCTAAGGCTTCAGAGCGACGGAGAGCAAGATGACGCTGGTCCGATAGATCCTCGCGATGCGAACGCTGCGCGCGAGGCGCTCTTAGAGGTATACTGTTACAGATTCCATTCAGGTTGCTCATCAACTGACTTGTAGCTATCGGCGCTGTACGATAGGTATATCCACAGTAAGTACAGCCTCCCGCATGCAATGAATTCTGACCGAATTTTCTGTAGACACAAAGTCATCCTGAAATCAATGCATGTTCTCGCGCATGCCGACACTCTCCTTCACGATCCGATCGTCAGCGCCAAGTTGGGAAAGGACGAAACATTTACAGCAGCTGACTCTGACGAACTCTGTAAGCAGGCAACTAGCTGAAAGGTTTTATTCACGTGCTCGGGGCACTGACACCGGGGGCGTACAGCTGCAAAACTTTGTCAGCTCCCATGACCTCGAGGATGACGACAATGCGGTAAGTGTGGGTTAAGATAATCTGTCATCTTTGCCAACTTGAACTCGACAGTGGTGGGCGTTGGTGGAAAGGTGGTTTTTTTGCGGCTTGAAGTATCTGCATCGAGGCTGATATATTCAGTGTCCAGATATTTGGTCCGTTTCAAGTCCTCTCCACCGGTACAGTACTCGTCGACGTGCCCGGTTATGGAGATAGCAATATTTTCAGGTATAGTGCGTCGTCTCAACTTCCGAGTCACCTGAATGATAGGGCTCCCAGAGCGCAACGTGCAAAGAAATCCATGGAAAGCGCTGATAGCGTCATGCTAGGTGCGAAGTGGTTTGACTCAGCTTTCGGACTGATGCCGAAAACGTTTCTTTAGTTTGCGACGTAAAACGCGTCGTCGACGATCAGGTATGTGGTCCTTCGTGAACATTATCCCTCCTGAAGATCGATCCATTCAATGCATTTCCTGCTCCCCAGGGCGTACGGGAGCATCTTGAAGAACGGTAATGCAGGCTCTTACCCGAGATTATTAGACATCAGTTTCTAAGAATTCCTAGGATCAAAGCAATGACCGCGATGGACGGTCGTCGTGTTACAAATGGAGACCTTCTCGCGGTCGTCACCGGAAACGACGTAAGTTCCGTAGCCGCATTTGAGAAATGAAATTCATTGTGCGATCAGATCCCGATCTTGGAGAATGAGGCGCGCTTAGGGAAGAAAGGGCGGTCCATGCTCATGGAGTATAAAATTGTATGTCACTTCCTTGTCTCTCCTTAAATTTTTTACCTGATCCTCTGCAGAAAATCAGGGAGCTAGAGGAACAAAAGAAAGTGACAAAGAGCAAGATGAAGACCGCTATCAGCAAGCCGAAGCACACGGCTCAGCCTGAGGTGGTCAACCAACTGTCAAAAACGGTGAGTCATGGCCAGAAAATCACTAGTTCTATGTTGATCTGGTTATCCAGGTCAATCGCATCAGAAATGCAATTGCAAAGCAGAAGGCAGATCGGACATGTTTCCTGGCGGTATGTATATTACTGTGTGTGCACTTTGCTTTCGTAATTCACTTTCTTGCTTGGCCCCCAGCGTGCACGTGCTCTCAGGGTTCGAGATGGGGTCCAGCAGCTGTACAAGAAGTGTTTCCTGGACGTATCAAGGGTGCGGAGTGCGCTTTCCATGACCACAGGCTTGCTGAAGTGTCACATAGAATAAGAGTCTTGAGCCCAGTCCACTCCAGGTATTTGTGGTTGGATCCAGAGATTATTTTTGCATGACAGGGATGGAAGATGACAAGCCCACAGTGTCCAATATCCTGGAGGACATGGGTTGACTTCTAGTTGACTTGCATTTATCCTCATGTACCTGACGTTCTCGCCGATCAACAGACCGGGATACCCCAGTTATCTGAATTCCTTCACCGGAACAATGGTAGAGAGGTTCTTCTGGACACCAGGGCAACCCTCGTGTCTGCCCGATATCTGTGTCTTGACCTCGAAGATTGCCTCCGCCAGTCCTCCAGCAACCCAGATTTTGAGTATGTCGACTTTCTTGATGCTTCCAACCGCGTTCTGTGCGACGCTGAGACTGTAAGTTCCATCCAAATGACTTTATCTTCTCTGTTAAGTTGTACTGGCATTTAGGAAGCCCTGGAAGCTATTTCACGGAACATGATCGCCATCAATAATCATCAGCAGGACCTCGTGAATGGTCTGAGTGGGCACAGCACCAAGGTTTTCGTGATCCATCTCTGAACCATGCCTGTTTGCTGACTGTTTTCAGTGTGCATCGGAAAGCTTGAATGTTCTCGAGATGTGGCGTACGATGGTTCCTCGATGGAACTCATACCGCTCCTCCATGCGATATGAGGGCCATTACTACGGTTTGGACTTGAACGAGATGCTCACTAAGGAGATGGTTAGCGACGATGCCCTCAAGTAAGCTCAGCCTAAGTTTTCGTACGTTCTTAAGCAATGTTCTCTCCCAGCTCTTGGAACCAGGCAATGAACATTGACATCCCGTACTGTGCGAAGATTATGACCAAAGTGAGAGAACTGCTGGATTTACGTCCAGTGCTCCCGAGCTTACTCCTTCCCACAAGGAAATCTGTGCAGTGGTTCGCTCTGCTAAGCAGCAAATAGGTGCAATGTTAATTACGCACCAGATTGGACAATGCTCACTCTAAAGCTTCCAGTCTCTTCTGCGCCGCACCCGCATCAAGCGCAAATAGAACTTGCATGCGAAAGAATTGACGAGTGGGAGCTCACAAAGACGGCGAGGTCGGCATACCTGGAGAAGCGAACTGATCTTCAACGGTGAGACTACACACTGTTCCAATTCAGATTATGCGTCAAATTGAACCCCCTGGTTTAAAGGCAGTTTGGAGGCTCCTTTGCGCAAATGCTTCAAGAGAAGCTTCGAGGGCATTATGAAATGGTGGCGGCGGAGAAGGGTATTGGTATGTTCGCTCGAATGCAAGTAAGTTTATTGTGTCCCAACCTGCTTGAAGGGATACCGAGTTATGTTGAACCAGGGCGCAAATTATGAGCGGCTCAAGAACGCTGCTTCACTGTTTGAATCAATTATTGACTCAATCTCCGACTCCTTCATCGAAGTTGACGAAAAAGGCTATGAAGACCTGGAGGTTGTCATCACTACCATGTTTCGGCACCTTCGAAATAGTGTTCAGAGTAAGGTCATAGGTTCAATCTGTACGCCGAGCCCTCTAAAGCTGATTCCCTTTCTTTACTAGTGGATGATGCAGAAGACAGTGCTGTCTCCGCGCTATTGCGGCATATCAGGGCCTGGGAGAAAGCCATCCAAGATCATATTAACATTGTGAACGAAGCCCTCGACCAAAACACATATGTTTTAGCTTAGTTTCCGTATTAGATCCTTATCATAATAATGAGTAATGTTTGTCGTGTCTTTGGGATCGTAAATGCCTCGCATACTCATTCATGACCAGAGCTTCCTTAGTAAACTACATCACCCGGCCAAACCCATCAAAGTTGCGAGTGGTACAATGGGGGACAGCGGAAGCTACGTCCTCAGTCTTGGCTGGTATACCGAGCGCATCTGCGCCCCCCCCCCCCAATCTACTCTGTAATTTTCCTACTCTCCCTAGTACCTGCCTTCGCATCGGTGACACGACGCTCGTTACGCGCAACGACATGTGGGAGATTTTCTAGCCCCAGATAGAAGCAATCACGGATGAAGCCATTAGCAACGCGCGGAAGCCGGGAGTCCCCGGCGCACGATAGCTCTACTCTGATGACCATTTTGCGGGTGCGTGATAGGAGTGGTCGTAACTATGAGAGCAAAAGATCCATGGCCTCCGGCCCTCGAGAGCGCCCTGACACTGGCGGTGGGCGGTGGTGAAGGCGAAGGCAAGTCGAGAAACGCCGACTGCCATCGCCTCAGGTACCTGTGCTACTCCTCGGGAACAAGCTTCAAGCTTCAAGTACGGGATGAACGTTAGGCTCGCAACTCAAACGCAATAAGCAAGGGCACGCATAAGAGAATAATAGTCTGCAACAACGAAGGTGTAGATGGTCCATTAAATCAAGAAATCTCGCCAGTACTCAGTATAAATGAGTGACCATTACAACCCTGCTTAAGAAACTTCCATCCCCCGGGCCGCTTCATTGAGCAACGGGGACAAACACCCACCCAAACGTCCGCACCTCGCTTTCCCTTTCCCCGAGGAACCTCTGCGTCTCGTATAGCCAGTTCACAGAACCCGCAATCCAATCTCGGAGACCGAGTACGTATCGCTGGACCTCCCCATCGGTGCCCAGGTCCGAGCTCGAAAGGGGTTCGTGTTCGGCTTCAAGGAAGGCATCGGCGCTTTGCTTGATCAAGGTGCCTGCGAAGACGAGGGCGCTGTCCAGAGAAGCGTTTCGCTCTCTCATGAGGACGGTGACGAGGTTCGGGGTTTGCGAGGGTGATATTCCCTTGGCGCACGATACTATGTCCTTCGGTGGTGTCAGTCGGTGCCCATGAAAGGCACTGTGGTAAAATGGATACGTACCTCTGACCAAGCAACGATATCACAAACATGCTCCACCAACTTCCTGAACACCGCATCTCCAAATAAACTCTCCGGAAAACTCAAGCCCCCCCGCGTACTCAATCATATCAAACGCCATCCTGAACCCCGACATTTCCCTCCTCAGCTCGATATACGACCCGAGGTCCGGAACAGTGCCAGTACCAACGTTTTTGGAAAACTGACGTCTAGCTTCGAGATAAGATCTCTGGGATTTGTGAAACCGGATGTACCACCCAGGATTCTTGTACGCTATACTCGGTAGCCGGTCCGACAAGCTGCTTACGTCCGGACCCCCAACAAGAAGTCAGACACGAAATGAAGAAAGACATCGCTGTCAGATGAAAGGACACTCACAGCGCGAACATATCCGGAGTCCCCCTGCCCAACACATTCCCCAGACGCCGCGGCCTTCTCGTCACGGTAAAGCTGAAGACTCAAGAAATCCGTGATGAGCCTCAACTGCGTCGCATCGGTATTCGGGTAACATGCCGCCACCAACAACCCCACTTTCGCCTTGCTCCACTCCGTTCCAGAAGGCAGGAGAACTCCCGAATCGATGAGCCATTTCTCGGAAGCGTGGGAGACGGCTCTACATTGGCAGTGCTTGTTCGCTCGTAGGTTGAAAACATTACAGAACGACAGTATGTCCGGAAGCTGTACGCTCATCGTGGCCCGTCAACGATAAGACAAACCGCTCCATCTCTGAAGACGACGTTGTAGCTTGTTACCCATGGTGCACAAGGTTACCTGAGAAGATGAGATGGGCATCTCGCGCAAGATGGCGAGAATCGAGCATACCACATACTCATGCATGTATATCTTTGACGTCAGCATGCCGATCGCATACGGTGAAGGTAATTGGGTTGCTGGAGGTGATCCAGAAGTGTGAAGAGCCAGAACTTCTTTGCGTGGGCCGGAAAATCTTCACCGTCCTCCCACGCGCTTCCCTCCTCGCCAGCATCATACGCAGGACTTGGTCCTCAGATGTTTGGAGGTGGAGGCTCTTCTTATGCAGCTACCAAGCCCGGTGTGCACCATTAACCTTCGAGTCGCTGTACCCCACTAGCGTCTACCATATATATCTACACTTGATCTACACCTCTGCGTGCAACCTCAGGCCAGCTCAAATAAACCGAAAGGTTTGATATTCAACAGAAGAGTGGGTAGGGTGGCAAGGAGACGTCTGAGTCCAAGTCAATGAAGCTCGAACTTGCTGTAAGTGCATGAGATCACGCTGTGAGTCTGAATCTACTCATGCATGCATGCATGATCTAGTCTCCCGTAGGCAGACCAAAGAGTCGAAGTAAGACAGTCGTTACTTCTCCACTATGTGCATGATCAGGACCCAACAACTTCCGAGTCTTTGATGCGTTTGCCTATTCCGGACTCTGGCCTTTGGTCGCTGGAGAACTTCCACTACACAATATGAGCCAGCCTATATTGTCTAAGATTTGTCGAAGATATATACGAGAACAGCAGAGATCAGACTTTTGTCAAAAGACCACTCACGTACGAAGGTGAGCGATTTGCGAGAAATTTGGAGGCTCCCCCAACAACCCTCACGAACTGTTAGCAATGTTCATCGCGACTTTCCTCGGACCTCACGTCGGCTATGCCGCACGATGTCCGCTGCTCGAAGGTCGAAGCTGCCTGCAGCATCTGCAAGGGGGCCGAGTTACATTGTCTTTCCACTGCACTTTGCAGCAATCTCATTGGCTGAAACAACACCGAGCGACTCCAAAAGTGGTTGCGTACCTGCACCATTCCACAACAGTCACCCAGCTCTGTGAGGTGAGTCGGCCGCGAATTCTAGATCGGCGCAGTCTGAATGAAGTTCAGCTGCCGTAAGTTGGTGATGAATGTGACTCTGGTTCAGGGTCTGAGGCTTGGTCGCTCGTCAGCCTCGTCTGTGAAGTTCAAGTTGGCCCACTTCGAAGAAGCAAGCCTTTTTTCAGGACATTCGTGATCCTAGCCCGAGTACTGAAATACTACCGGCTGCATCACTCCTCAAGGCGCTCCAAGGACCAAAAACGGAGGATCTGGACCCCCCGTTGCAACTTGAAGTAAAGCAGGAGCTCGACCACGACCATGAGTCCAAGGACGATTCGAACAGCGTCAAGGATTCTCTCACAAAAATTCAGGAGTGTGTACGCGTGGAAGATCGGGTTTTCCCTTTCATTCACGATGGCATTCAGCGACTTCGAAGATATTTCGCGACGATCGAAACGAAATGCATTGCACTGGGTGACAGGACTACTAGAACTATGGAGGACCTTGAATCAAGACTCCCAGCTTCCCGCCGCGTTGTAGTGGTCGGTCGGTCGGGGTCGGGCAAGAGCACCGTACTGAATGCCCTGCTGGGGTGCCAGTTACTGCTAACATCGGCATACGTGAGTTGAATGGCGGATTGTTCTTTGATGTCTTCTCACCTTTCCATATTTCACTCGTGGAAAACATCCTTCCCTTCGTAGGGGTAAACTTCCCCTTCATTTCCCGGACGACATTGTCTCATTTAATTGGTTTTACAGCGAGGCAGGTACAGCCACAATCACAGAGATCCATTACGAAAAACGCAAGGATCTGCGAGTGGTCGTAAAGTTTACGTCTAGTGCGAACTGGAATTCCGTGAGTAACGAATCTATCTATCCATCCGGCCTCGTACCTAGTAGAAATATTAGTATCTTTTGAAACTTCTCGCTGATATGTGAGTTTTTCTGTGAGCGGGACACTCTTCTACCAAGCTAAGACTTCATAGCGACGGAGAGCAAGATGTCCCTGGTCCGATAGATCCTCGCGATGCGAACGCTGCACGCGAGGCCCTCTCAGAGGTATACCGTGACGCATTCCATTCAGGTTGTTCATCGACTGACTTGTAGCTATGGCACCGTACAATAGGTATATCCTCAGTAAGTTCAGCCTGCCGAATGGAATAAATTCCGACTGAATGTTCTGCAGACACAAAGCCATCTTGAAATCAACGCATGTTCTCACGCATGCTAACACTCTCCTTCACGATCCGATCGTCAGCGCCAAGTTGGGAACGGAGGAAATATTTACAGCAGCTGACTCTGACGAGCTCTGTAAGCAGGTAAGTAGCTGAAAGACTTTATTCACGTGCTCAGGGCACTGACGCTGGGGGCGTACAGCTGCAGAACTTTGTCAGCTCCCATGACCTCGAGGATGACGACAATGCGGTAAGTGCGAGTTAACACCATCTGTCATCTTTACCAACTCGAACTCGACAGTGGTGGGCGTTGGTGGAAAGGTGGTTTTTTTTTACGGCTTGAAGAATCCGCATCGAGGCTGATATATTCGCAGTGTCCAGATATTTGGTCCGTTTCAAGTCCTCTCCACCGGTACGGTACTCGTCGACGTGCCCGGTTATGGAGATAGCAATATTTTCAGGTATAGTGCGCCGTCTCAACTTCCGAGTCACTTGAATGACAGGGCTCCCAGAGCGCAACGCGCAAAGCAATCCATGGAAGGCGCTGATAGCGTCATGCTAGGTGCGAAGTGGTTTGATTCAGCTTTCGGACTGATGCCGGAAACGTATCTTTAGTTTGCGACATAAAACGCGTCGTGACCGATCAGGTATGTGATCCTTCGTGAACGCCATCACTCCCGAAGATCCCTCCACTCAATGCATTTCCTGCTCCCAGGGCATGCGGGAGCATCTTGAAGAACGGTAATGCAGGCTCTTACCCGAGGATATTAGACGTCAGTCTGAAGAATTTCTAGGATCAAAGCAATGACGGCGATGGACGGCCGTCGTGTCACAAATGGTGACCTTCTCGCGGTCGTCACCGGAAACGACGTAAGTTCCGCAGCCGCATTTGAGAAATGAAGTTAATTGCGCGAGCAGATCCCGATCTCGGTGAACGAGGCGCGTTTGGGGAAGAAAGAGCGGTCCATGCTCACGGAGTACAAAACGGTATGTCCATTCCTTATCTCCCCCTAAATTGTCCGCTGATCCTCCGCAGAAAATCAGGGAACTAGAGGAACAAAGGAAAGCAACAAAGAGCAAGATGAAGACTGCCACCAGCAAGCCGAAGCACATGGCTGAGCCTAAGATAGTCAAGGAACTGTCGAAAAAGGTAAGTCATATCCATAAAACCACTAGTTCTATGCTGATTTGGCTATCCAGCTCAATCGCATCAAAAATGCTATTGCAAAGGAGAAGACTGATCGGACATCTTTCATTGCGGTATGTGTATTACTGTGAGTGTGCACTTTACTTTTGTAACTCAATTTCTTGCATGGCCCCAGCATGCACGCGCTCTAAGGGTTCGAGATAAGGTCCAACAGCTGTACAAGAAGTGTTTCCTCGACGTGTCAATGGTGCGGTGTGCGCTTTCCATGATCATAGGCATGCTCAAGTGTCACATAGAATAAGAGTCTTGAGCCCAGTCCACTCCAAGTATTTGTGGTTGGATCCAGAGATTATTTCTGCATGACAGGGATGGAAGATGACAAACCTGCAGTTTCCAATACCTTGGAGGACGTGGGTTAACTTTTAGTTGACTTGCAGTTATCATCACGCATCTGATGTCCTCGCTGATCAACAGACCGGGATACCCCAGTTATCTGAATTTCTTCGCCGGAACAGTGATAGAGAGGTTCTTCTGGACACCAAGGCAACCCTCGTGTCCGCCCGATATCTGTGTCTTGACCTCGAAGATTGCATCTGCCAATCCTCCAGCAACCCAAATTTCGGTTATGTTGACTTTCTTGACACTTCCAGCCGTGTTCTGAATGACGCTGAGACCGTAAGTTCCATCCAAATGATTTTATCTTCTGTTTTAAGTTGTGCTGGCATTTAGGAAGCCCTCGAAGCTATTTCCCGGAACATGATCGCCATCAATAATCGTCAACAGGACCTCATGGATGACCTGAGGGTCCATGGCACCAAGGTTATCGTGATCCATCTCTGAAGCATGCCTGTTTACTGATTGCTTTCAGTGTGCATCGGAAAGCTTGAATGTTCTCGAGACGTGGCGTGAAATGATTCCTCGATGGAATTCGTACAGGTCCTCCATGCGATATGAGGGCCACCACCATGGTTCAGACTTGAATGAGATGCTGACCAGGGAGATGGTCAGCGACGATTCTCTCAAGTAAGCTCAGCCTAAATTTTCATACGTTTTAAGTGACATTTTATTCCAGCTCTTGGAACCAGACAATGAACATTGACATCCCTAACTGTACGAAGACTATGACCAAAGTGAGAGAACTACTGAATTTACGTCCAGTGCTCCCGTGCTTACTGCTTCTCACAAGGAAATCTGTGCAGTGGTTCGTTCTGCTAAAAAGCAAATAGGTGAGATGCTATGTACGCACCATATTGGGCGATGCTCACTCAAAAGCTTCCAGTCTCTTCTGCGCCGCACCTGCATCAAGCGCAAATAGAACTCGCGTGCGAAAGAATTGATGAGTGGGAGCTCACAAAGACAGTGAAGTCGGCATACCTAGAGAAGCGAACTGATCTTCAACGGTGAGACTACACACTGATCCAATTCGGACTATACGCCGAACTGAACCCCCTGGTTTAAAGGCAGCTTGGAGGCTCCTTTGCGCGAGCGCTTCAAGAGAAACTTCGAGGGCATTATGAAATGGTGGCGGCGGAGAAGGGTCCTGGAACGTTCGCTCGAATGCAAGTAAGTTTACTGTGTCCCAGTCTGCGTGAAGGGATATCGAGTTATGTTGAACCAGGGCGCGAATCACGAGCGGCTCAAGAACGCTGCTCCACTGTTTGAATCGATCATTGACTCAATCTCCAACTCCTTCACCGAAGTTGACGAAAAAGGCTCTGAAGACCTGGAGGCTGTCATCACTACCATGTTTCGACACCTTCGAAATGGTGTTCAGAGTAAGCCCAAAGGTTCAGTCTGTACACCGAGCCCTCCGAAGCTGATTCCCTTTCTCTACTAGTGGACGATGCAGAAGACCGTACCGTCTCTGCACTATTGCGGTATATCAAGGCCTGGGAGAAAGTCATCCAAGCTTATATTAACCTTGTGAACAAAACCCTCGACCAAAACACGTATGTTTTAGCTTAGTTTCCGTATCACAATAATGAGAGTGACGTTTATCGTGTCTTCGAGCTGAAGTCTAAGACTGGCATCGTAGAGTAAGTGTGCATGCCTCACATGCTCATTCATGGCCAGAACTTCCGTAGTAAACTACACCACCCGGCCAAACCCATCAAAGTCGCGGGTTGTACAATGGGTATACCGAGCGGCCATCTGCGAGGCCGCCCAATCTGCTCTGCAATTTTCCTGCCTCCCGAACTCCTTGAGATGTCCCTCAGCTTCAGGTCCCATCCTGGAACCCCATCCGGCCTTGGTGCCACTACCACTTCTCCACCAAACTCTCCATCAGTGCCGCCATTAGACGAACGTTAAGCTCGCAGCTCAGAAGCAATAAGCAAGGGCACACAAAAGAATAATAGTCTGTGCAATAATGAAGGTGTAGATAGTCCATTAAATCAAGAAATCTCGCCAGTACTCAGTATAATGAGCGACCATTAGCACTCTGCTTAAGAAACCCCTATTCCATCCTCCGGGCCGCTTCATTGAGTAACGGGGACAAACACCCACCCAAACGTCCGCACCTCGCTTCCCTTTTCCCCAAGGAACCTCTGCGTCTCGTACAGCCAGTTCACAGAACCGGCAATCCAATCTCGGAGACCGAGTACGTATCGCTGGACCTCCCGATCGGTGCCCAGGTCCGAGTTTGAAAGAAGTTCGTGTTCGGCTTCCAGGAAGGCATCGACGCTTTGCTTGATCAAGGTGCCTGCGAAGACGAGGGCGCTGTCCAGAGAAGCGCTTCGCTCTTTCATGAGGATGGTGACGAGGTTCGGGGTTTGCGAGGGTGATATTCCCTTGGCGCATGATACTATGTCCTTTGGTGGTGTCAGTCTGTGCCCACTGTGGTGAAATGGATACGTACCTCCGACCAAGCAGCGATATCACAAGCATACTCCACCAACTTCCTAAACACCACATCTCCAAATAAACTCTCCGGAAAACTCAAATCCCCTGCGTACTCAATCATATCAAACGCCATCCTGAACCCCGACATTTCCCTCCTCAGCTCGATATATGACTCGAGGTCCGGAACAGCGCCAGTACCAATGTTTTTGGAAAACTGACGTCTAGCTTCGAGATAAGATCTCTGGGATTTGTGGAACCGGATGTACCACCCAGGGTTCTTGTACGCTATCCTCGGTAGCCGGTCCGACAAGCTGTTTACGCCCGAACCCAACAAGAGGTCAGACATGAAATGAAGAATGACATCGCCATCATATGAAAGGACACTCACAGCGCGAACATATCCTCCCTCTCTTCAGCACATTCCGCAGACGCCGCGGCCCTCTCATCACAGTAAAGCAAAAGACTCAAGAAATCCGTGATGAGCCTCAACTGCGTCACATCGGTATTCGGGTAACAAGCGGCCGCCAACAACCCCACTTTCGCCTGACTCCACTCCATCCCAGAAGGCAGGAGAACTCCCGAATCGACGAGCCATTTCTCGGAAGCGCGGGAGACGGCTCTACAGTGCTTGTTTGCTCGTAGGTTGAAAACATTACAGAACGACAGTATGTCCGGAAGCTGTACGCTCATCGTGCGTGCTTGACTGTGGCAGATACCTGTGCTGCCCGACATGGTAGGTGGCAATTAAACAACAGCTTTTAGCAGGGCAAGTAGTAGATGGTGGTGGCGGTAGTAAGATATATAGTAGTGGCAGGAGAAGAAAACTGCGTGATTACGGGCGTGAGGCGGCATTGCAAAAAGGCGGCGGTGGTGCACGTAATGATGATTCAGTGAACTTGGGCAGCCCCGAGGAAAACTGACGCCCTCCTATTGTCTCTCAACAACGCCGTTCACCGGAAATAGAGCGCTGTCCCAGGCAGTGACGGCGGCAAAGAGATGGCGGTGCCTTTTCTCTTGGTGATCTCCCATAAAAGGCAAGTAACTAGGATCGACGGTCTATGGCTGCCTTGAGGAGGAAGGAATGAAGGGGAAATGTCTCTATTGTTTTCCAACCCGGTGGAGTCATGCACCTCGTGTGTGTGTGTACGAAATACCCATAACCAAATCTAATTCGATTAATCCATCGCCTTGAGTATCCGCTCTATCCGTCCCCTATCCCAACACCAACAACCACCCCTAAATCTATCGCCACAGCCTTGAGCGCCGTAAACACACGATGGAAGCGATCGCGCAGAGCTGCGAAGACCCAGGGTTCTTCGCGTGATCCGGAAAATCTCCACCGTACTACCCTGCCTTTCCTTTGTTGCCGGCATCCTACAACATTGGGGAAAATCGCTACATCGGGGACGTCGAGCAACGTGACCAATCGTTTTCGAATGTCAAGTCAGGCTTGAACCTGAAAGCTGCTGTCGTACCGGTAAAGACTACGGCTCACCCATTCGATAGGTCGTGGGTGCTGTAGGCTCAGGCGATCCAATAGGTTCTTAGGCCATGACCGCTTGTAGCTAGGGGCCTCACGAGGACCAGGTTGTAAAATTAGCCTATAGAAGGTGAGTTGTAAATGATATAGAAACCTAGAAGGCTACAGGACAATGTAATAACCAGTTGTTCGTCGCGTCATCCCCTCAGTGGAAAGGAAACCGAACTTCGGAACAATGCTGTTTCAGAATGCATGCTACTCGTTGACCCACGCTACGCCCCCATCCCTCACGCGCCTGCAACAACGTCAAGGTTTGACCCACCACGACCCTACCGTGGCCGCTCTTTCATTTTCTTGGCTGGTCAATATCCTGTCTTTCGCTGCGGAGTCTCGCCACTTCTATGACATACAGCCTACCTCGTGCACGCGTTTCTATTGACCAGTATCATCGTTCATGTCAAGTCAAGTGACACATCGCTGGAAGCCATTGGCACCAGCATTTATAGCATCCTTCTAAGGCGAATATGGATGCATACATGGATGCAGTACTAGACGCTTCAGCCCATGTAAGGCCTTTGATTCAGCATATAACTACGATACGGGGCGTGTTGCCCTCGGCTCGCCTGCACTATTCTGCATCCGAGTACCGGATCCGAGAGAGCACTCGATAACAGAGTCAGGCGCTCGGACATGGTATACCATGTCGATATGAAGTCCTGACCGTTCGGCGATAGCCTCCCACTGCGCCTGTAATTCAGCAGGGGTAAGCATAAGGTTTTAACATAGTGCGCTTGAGCCTTACCAGAGTGCGCTCGTGGCCGTTGAAAACTCCCATCATATGTACACCGAGTGCAAGGGATGCCTTTGCTGCTGCACCATAGTTCCGAGGCAGGAACTCTGGGAGGGAATCTTTGCGAGATTCGGCGCCACCATCCTGAAGAGCGTGTGGGGAACCTGACACGGTTGATGGTAGGACGACATTATCAATGATGAGTATTTTCGTCTGTGGAAACTGGTTGTCAACACACGAACGATATTAGTAGTTGGCGAGCTAACCTCTGGATCAGCCTCCAGTGCCGCATTTTGCAAGATGCGGACCTGAAAGCAGATATCAGCTTGCTAACTATCGTATATCTGCTGTTAAACCCACGCAGTCGTGGTCTGGCCAATTATGCCTGCGTGTGTATCAATAAGATGTAAAAGAACTGTTCGCTCGAAGGAACGTACAGAATATGCTTCAAAATGATAACAGCTCCTGCTGCACGCTGCTGGGGACTGAAGAAGTCGTAAGATTCGATTGTGATGCGCCTGCTTGACAAAAGATCCTCGCACGATCGATTGAGGTTGCTGGTTGTGCTGGGGGTGATTTGAGGAAGATCCTGGGCGACGAAATTGCAGTCTGAGAGACAGGGCCTGACTATGTAAGGTAATTGGACCAGCTTGTTTTCACAACGATAACGCACAGTTTAACGAGAGACTCGACCAAGGACCCTAAACCGGCCCCACAGTCTACAATTGTCTTCTGCGTAAGCTTGTGCCAGGGATAATCCTCCATGAGAGCAAGGTGGCACGCATCCCCATACGTCTGTGAAAGCAGTTGCGGCTGTTGACGTAGTTACTACAGTGGTAAAACTTACCCTAACTGATGCGGACCACTGCTCAAACTGATCCGGGTTCCTCGCGAGATACTGAAACAGCGTGTCCGATGTGCCGTGTGATATCTGGAAAGCGGTCTCTGCCGGTGATACCGAATATTTCCACTCCCCTTGAGTCACAAAGTCCAGCAAGGAGCTAGCCACCTTGGGTTTTCCGGGGGTCCTGTGGTAAACTCGCACGATTAGTTTGTAACAATCCGGAGGAGGTAGAACGTACAATGACCAAGTTCGACCACAAGAACCTCGACGAAGCTGGAGAGCTGGACGATTCAGAACGAAAGTATTCTCGGTTACCTCACGTAACCATCCTTGCGCAGCTAACAAACGGAATATAACCGATATCCTCTTGGGGCTCAGATCAAGGGCCTGATGTAGCTCATCGATGCTTCGTCCATTAAGGAGAGCATCTGGCGTTGCAAGTTCGTCGACTAAACCGCCCCGAACAAATATGTCCAAGCAAGCGGTGTCATATACAGCGCATGACTGCTCAACGACTTTCTCGTATGGAGATTGCAAGAGTACCTTTAGTTGACCCTTTGCGAAGAGTCAGTCCCGAAACACGTGTTTCATGATTCCGGCTACTTACGATGCACGCTGTATGGTATGGAAAAAATCAACAAACTCGAAGCCTTTAGAAGCAGAAACTCCTGACCTAGAGCGGTCCGGCGTGCAGCGAAGAGACTCGTTGAAGGAAGGAAATTGAGATCATCCAGAGGGTGGGGGTCAGACGTGTAAGTCGATAGCTCTGGGAGGTCCAAGCTACACCTTTCTTGCTCAAAGGCATCGATTGCTTGATTGAGCGTGTTTTGTAGAGAGCGTAGCTCGGACAAATGGGCAAACGAACCCATTGAAGACTTGAGGGGGATTGTATTGACTACAACATGATCTAGAGCTTTATGTACCTACATTCTGTGTGCCGAGCTCACGATCATGAACGCGAAGTCGAATCA
>KN839855.1:0-18077 GCA_000827185.1 Hydnomerulius pinastri MD-312 | reverse complement strand
AGCTTTGTGGTGAATTTTCTTAGGGCGGGTCGAATCAAGTTACCATAAAAAATGCCCTCGAGTACAGTCGACATGATCGCCGCTGTGTCAAGAGGTATACCCCTAGGACTCGAAGCCATGACGAGGAATATCCTATCCTAGTCTCGGGATAGACGGTCGAAAGTGGAGTTGGTTGTTTACGTTGAGCAGGTATCTATATGTGAAAACCATCCATTCCTTGTATGTCGCCAGAGGATGAAGAATCCAATCACGGAGCGCAGGACCTCTGATGGCATCCTCCATCGTAACAGGCCTATTTCGCGCGGGGTAGAGAGGTATATTTATGTGCATCGTGCGAGATAGAAACTGACTGACCTCCGGCATTGCGCGACCCGGAGCGTTCTCAACGATAAGAAAATCTTCTATCAGCAACCACATGAGTTTAGAAGCACAGAACTGAAAACTCTCACTTGCAATCAGGGCGAGGAACCAAAAGCTACTTGCTCATTGGGCAGGTGTATGAGACCGCCCGCTACTGATAGTTGGTCCAGCTGGACATAGCTGTTCATTTGGCCGCGATTTACAAGTAGCTCAAGTATAGAGTAACTCCATGGCTTAATGTTAGAGGCAGGCAACAATGGAGTGAGCGAGCAGAAAGAAAGGGAAATCGATAGCTCTGACACCACTGGCGGTCCAGGAACAAACTCAAAACATGTGCATGATTGACCCGAGCACCGGATTTACTCACGCGGCTCGGAGCAGAACCATGAGAAATAGGAGAACGTCCAGGAAATGGCCGGTCTGGGGCCCAAAAGTCCGTGACGGACTCACGTGATGAAGTCTGGGGGAATGCCGAGGCTCGCCGAGTTCAGTCGGAGATAAAACCGCCGGGCACGTGATCCGGATTATCTCAATGGTACAGCATTTACCGCCGTGGTGGCTGGCGTGTTGTTGTCAGCCCCACTGTCAGCTACGGTGCTGGTAGTCAAGTGTCGAGGTGAGCATTTCTCATCGAGATATCGCGAAGGTAAACACCAATGTACTACTTTGTTGATTATTAGTATGCCACACAAACTACCATAATAAGTACTGCGTGAAACTGGAGGCAATTGGTTGTGTGCTGGAGATGACAGGGCCGTGGACGAACATAAGGCCAGTGCTCACGACTCAGATGGCAAGTTGCACAAGAACAGCAAGATCAGAGTCGAGAAGTGGGCCGGATGGGAGTGTCATGCTGAACAGCAAGCAGAGGGCACTAACGAGGGTTGCGAGAACCCCAATGCACGGCGGGCGGGGAACAAGAACGAACTCAAGAGGCGGGAGGGGCAGGAAGAGCAGGAAGGAATGTGGTGGCCATTATATAGACAGTGAACCAGGGTGGCTGACAGTGAACATTGGTAGTCGAATGACAGTGCTGATGGCGAGGGAGGATGCCAATGGGACGACGCCACCAGAAGCAGCAGCGGAGGGTACTTGTCGTCGGCAGTAAGCGGTGCAGGGATCCATCCGTTAGTCGTAATCAGCGTCGCCGCCGTCGCATAAGCATGCAGTAGGTTGCTGTGAGCGTTGGGCGGGTGTGCAATCGATCGGCGGCGACGGTGGCTGACAGAACTAAACTCCGCCCTAAATTGCCGACCATGCCGCACAGCACCCAGACCTGACACGGACACGGACACACGGACTTGACCCCAGACCGGCCAAATCTGGGACTTTCTGAGAAATAGCATCAATCACACGGTAACAGCGCGGTTCTCAAATATTTCTACCAACCCTCTTCAACTAGCTCAAAAGTTGAACTTCAAAAGGACTCGGATTATGACCAAGGTTTACCAGGTTCATTGGGTTAGTAGTTAATGCAAGTCCTAACCTCAGTGGAAGTGGAGTCGCCTGCCCGTCTCGAAGCCATGCCTTGAATGTATGTCTTTCTCCTCGATCTCTCGACTCGCCTACCACCATGCGAGGTGGTTCGGCTCAAGAACTAATATGTACACGCGCGCACGATAATTGGGTGTGTCTGTGTCTGAGGAATTGATTTCCGAGCTGTCCCTCTTTGCGTTCACGCGGTACCGATGACTGAAAGTCGGTGACGGCTATGATCGAGCTAGCATGAGAGTACAGGTTATGCGATATAAATTGTCCTCTAACTTGAAGGAGAGCTATGTAAGGTAGGGAGTGTGCTATTGGAGAGTTCCCGCAAAGCAACGGTGCTCTCGGAATCCGGGCTTCCTTTCTGGTCCGGTCCAGGGGATGGTGATTCCCTGTCAGCTGTCACAGCTGGCAGGTTCTTGAAGAACACGAGGACTGATATCATCTGGACGGCTACGACAGCCGCGAGAAACTCAAACCCGGCGGCTCGCCCAGTGTAGGAGGTTGTGGACGTCTCTACAGTGGTCTGAATAGATGTTGTTGCTGCGGAAAACACCGCCGCGCCGAGTTGAAGCGCGCAGTTGAAGACCGCACCGACTGTTCCGGCCACTCGTGGTGGCGTGACGGCGAATATCGCGATGCTAATACACCCGTCAAAGATAAGGAAGTTAGCGAGAATTGCAGGACCTACTTCGTAGTCGCAAAAACTAGCGTTGTACCAGCAGTGCCGAGGATGAAGCCGGGAAATGCGATGGGCCAGTAACGCTCAGCGGAATTGGCAAAAGGGAGAAATATGGTTCCTCCCAGCATGAGAGTGAGTCCTATTAAGAGAATGTATTTCGTTGCAAGCTTCTGTTGCAAGACGCCCGACAGCGCCATGAATGGGAACGCGCAAATGCCGATCGGAAGGCTGTACCAAAACAAAGTCAGCAGCAATATACAGGGCGTGGAGATAAGTGTGGCCTGACAAGTGGACAGCGGAGCTGATTGCACTCCAGTACAGGACTTCCTGCCAATACCAGGCGAACAGAAGGTACACGGTACTCCACCAAGTGTAAGGTAGGAGCGCGAGCAGAGCAAGCACGGTGAAATTTGGGTACGACCACATTTTGGGTGGCCTGAGTCGACGTCAGCGATGATGACATGAGGTGAGAGGAACGACCTAACAGTGAAGCATGTTCTTCTGGGATCTTCGCTTCCCAAATGAAATAAGAGACAAAAAGAAAGACGGACAAGATCAGTGGTGTGAGCACCGTGGCGGTGACCCAGCCATCCGTGGAACCGGATGTAACTGCGAAAATGAACAGCACCAATGCAACTGATGATGCCATTAATATCGAAAACAGAAGCGCAATGTCCAACTTACTTGTAAGGAGAGACCCTCCAGACAGATCAAGCCTACGGAATTGATCTAAGCTGGAACCAACTTTGATATAACCAGGGTGTGGGATGAGTAAGGTGCAGCTAACAGCGATTAACATCGTAGTAATCGCCACCATCCAAAAGACCCAAGGCCAGCTTGCATAGGAGACGAACAGCGCGCCGATCACTACGCCCATTACTGCAAAAACACGGTTACCAACGTGGACAACAGCTACGCAACGCGCTTACCATTGCCAATAGCCCCTGAGCCAGCAAAGGCGCTGACAGCCTTGGCCTGCGTTACGGGTTCGGGAAACATGTGTACAAGCAGGTGTAGGGACGAAGGAATCGTCAGAGAAGCACCTACATAGCCCCGTTCAGTAAGGCTTTAGCACGCGAATGCACAATCATCACCAATTCCACTAAGTGCCCGAAGGACCAAAATCGCGATTTTGTTGCGCACGAAGCCAGTTCCCAGAGCCAAGAAAGCAGAGGGATAAACTCCCGCAAGGAATACAATCTCTGGTACAATACGAAGCTATCAGCTGCGATCAAGCTAGTTCTCCACGGTGACGAACTTGGATTATAAACGTCGCTCATTCGACCGCTCTGCCCACACAGATAAGTGTGAAAAGCGGATGGATTCATGGCAGACTTACAATGAGGAGAAACGCGGCGAATGTCAACTGGTATGAGCTGTTGAGCCATACTGACTGGCTGTTGTTGAGACCGACAGCGGCTGCGATGGCAGGGATTGCAGAAAACAGGGCAGCAGTGTTGAAAGTATCCAGGAATTGCGCAAAACAGAATAAAACCAAAAGAAAGACTTTCCGCGGGCTGGAAAGCGAAGACAAGGAATCCTTAACAGGCATCATGGTGCTTTCAACCTCCATCCTGACAGAGGGAGGGAGATGGACTAACGGGCCCGGGGATGAGCGGGAATTATGGAGGAATGTTACGAGCTGACGAACGAGATGAGCGGTTGGGAACGAGGCAAAGAGTATACATAATCAGACTGGAGGGATGGCAGCGCGGCATGCCGCTGCATCAAGGATCAAAGAATTGTGTGCAAGGTCCTGGACTCACAGTTGCAGTGATCCGCGGCTCGGGAGCCACTAGCAATCGGAACATGCCTCGTCTAAGAATATCACTCGCCATATGGATGATCTGGGCCTTCTAGCAGGATCGCGAATCGTGATGAAAGTATTAATATTGAACCAGCTCTACGTGCTCATGATAAGATGTGAACCACAAGCGTTGCCCGATGTTCGGTCAGCGAACATGGATCAAAAAGATATTATTTACTTTTTGATATTTTCTGCTTGCTCGTTTTGTGGACAAACACGGATTCCATTTTCCCACTCCTTTTAGCTAGGACCCCGAAGCCATCGAGTTATCAAGCGATACTGGTACACGCATTTTGCGCCGCTATTGGAAAAGAAGTCTTCTTGCATGTCTCGGCCATCCTTCTTGTGTGTAACATTAGACTCTCAGGCTCGAAGCAAGGCTGCTGAAACGCCAGAGTCACGGCTAGGATACCTAGGAAATCGTATGGGGGGATAATTAATGCAGTTAAGTCATCATTGCCAACGGGATTGCCTGAAAAGAAACCTGTTCATAGTGCAGACGGAACATCCAAGGACCAATCACGGAGCACAGAACGAAACGCGTGCCAGAAATCCCGGTAAGGACAAGGTTTGATTGCAAATCCTTGAGAGCACTGCAACCTTGTCCATCAGAAAGTACGGTAGATGAACAAAATACTGGGAGACCGAGATGATGCGCCTCGAAATTGCTCGCCAACTTAGGCGTAAGTATGATGCGAGAGCTAGGTTCAAACTGCAAAGTTATCTCCATAGCTTGATCACCCCCTGGATAACCTTTAGCTCCCGGTGTTACCAAGCGATGAAAGGTAGCGCGGTCTGACAGCTCTCCAATCACCCCTCTTCGATTCAGGGGAGTTCGTGTGAAGGCAGCATTCCCAGCTCGTGGCGTTAAAGAGACTATCATCACAGTCCTCCGGCTTGAGAAAATGATGTAGCGGCAAATCAGTTCCAACTTGTTTCATTCTGGAAAGACTTAGGAGAGTAAGATATTAAAGGGGATGGCATGGACTCCTCAAAAAACCCAAACCAAGTCCGAGCCCCAGAGGGAAAATGACACAAACCATAGTAGTGAGTACTATTCTTTGTTCTCGTCGCATAATAGGCTAATATCAGGCGAAGCCAACTCAAGCCCAGATATTGGTTGTGGGGGGTGGCCCCGCTGGCAGCTACGCAGCGGCCGTCTTAGCGCGAGAGGGATTCGACGTTGTCGTGCTAGAAGCTGCAGCGTTCCCCAGGTCTGTTTCGCTGTGAACCGTCGATTAATTTCTCCTCTGAGCGAATCACAGGTACCATATCGGCGAAAGCTTACTACCATCGGTTCGGCATTTTCTGAAACTCATTGATGCAGAATGTCTTGTTGCCGCACATGGGTTTACAGCAAAGGTAACCTTTGGCCGATCGTTCCCTTTAACCACTCATTGACCTATGGTCAGCCCGGAGCAGCAGTAAAACTGAACCAGCACATGCGAGAGGGATGTGAGTAAGATTGGTCAAACTGTGGTGCACCAGAGCACGTCTTACTGATTGACCCCCCCTCGGCATCTAAGACACGGATTTCATTGCGTTGAACCCCAACCATGGTGCATGGAATGTGGTGAGTCCCAATATACCGTGGAACAACGCCGGCATGAACGTCTGTCCCTTCAGATCCGCTCTGAGTTTGATGATCTACTCCTTCGCCATGCAGCCAAGTGTGGTGCAACTGTAATCCAGAGGACGAGGGTCTCCGAAATCTATTTCGACGAGGACAACCCCGATTGTCCTATCTCTGCATCTTGGAAGAATGAGTCTGGGATCGAGGGGCGTATCCGCTTCGACTATCTCGTGGATGCTTCTGGGCGCAGCGGTATAATGTCCACCAAGTATCTTCG
The DNA here is from genome assembly GCA_000827185.1 of Hydnomerulius pinastri MD-312. Classification (NCBI taxonomy): domain Eukaryota; kingdom Fungi; phylum Basidiomycota; class Agaricomycetes; order Boletales; genus Leucogyrophana; species Leucogyrophana pinastri. Next base: position 11,893 of record KN839855.1, on the reverse strand, counting down.
CAATCGTCGCTTCAATAAAAGCCTTCAAAATACTGCGTGCTGGGGTTACTGGGAGGGAGCCGAGGTGTACATGCCCGGAACGAGTCGCGAGAATGCTATTTGGATCGAGGCTCTGAATGGTGGGATATAGGCTCTCCTGAGTCGTGCTACTGACACTGATATTGTCCGCCGCTCAGATGAATCTGGATGGGCCTGGTTCATCCCCTTGCATGACGGATCGGCGTCCGTTGGGCTCGTGATGGACCAGAAGATCAGCATGTCCAAGAAAAGCGCTGCTCGAGAGTTTTCTGGCGCTTCTGACTACCGCCTCGAAGATCATTATCTATCCGAACTGAAGCGGGCACCTGGTGTTCTCAAGCTGCTTTCCCGAGCTAAGCTGCGCAGCAAGGGAGAAAAGGAGGCCGTTAAAACTGCAGGAGACTTCAGCTACTCGGCGACTTCGTATGCTGGCGACCATTACCGCCTGGCTGGGGATGCAGGAGGTGCGTAGTTCGAGTCGTCGATGACTTGTCCTGGTGACTCAGGGGGATCCAGCCTTCATCGACCCATTCTTTTCTTCGGGGATTCACCTTGCGCTGACCGGGGGTCTCTCTGCCGCACTCACGATCTCTGCGTCCATACGTAAGACAGCGAGCGAAGACCTCGCTCAACGATGGCATAGCTCGAAAGTGGGCACGTCGTACACGAGGTAATAAAATTTCGCGATGTCTCGTGTAATGCAAGTTTTTCATATAATGGTAAAGGTTTCTCCTCGTGGTTTTGGGGACCTACCAGCAGATTCGCAGCCAAACGGTACCGATAATGTCGGATGTTGACGAGGACAACTTCGACCGCGCCTTTAGTCTCATACGGCCAGGTAATAGAAATAGGTATCACTAGCAGTGGACGGGTCAGCTGACCTCACACATGTAGTAATACAAGGGACTGCCGACGTCGGCAGAGTCGTCAGCGAAGACGAGCTGCAGGTGCGTGTTTTACTACGCATTTCCATTCCCTGACCGCTTACAATCTCTAGAAAACCATGGGTTTCTGCCGTCACATTTTCGCGCCCACAGACCCCGAAATGCACAGTGCGGTCAACACGAGGTACAGATATATACTCCCCCGACTCACGCGTCGTACTGACTTCGTATACCAAGATTGGGCTCGGAAATCCTTTCACCATCCGGCCCTGTGCTAACTGAGGCACAAATCAATGAACTGGTGGCGCAAGATGACCTAGAGGCTAAATTAGTGCTCTGCGAGGTCAACGCACGGAAGCCCATTCACGCCATGTATAGTCCGACGCAACATTTCCAGCTAGAAGCTCATCTCGGGCATGCTGCCGTGCTAGAACGTCGGAAACTCGGCCTTCGGCGAGTCACTCCTTGTGATACCGAATTGTAGAATAGCAATTGCAACTTTGTTCCTCCATAACTTTCGACTGAATTTGCCAACATTGATCTATTGAGTTGATTTGATTGACCAACAAAACATGATAAGCGGATTGCGTTCATAAGTACATGATCAGGCTCCCTAACTACCGTGCCCCACTGATGATCGCCCTGGTGGAATGAGTATCACAGTGCAAATCTGGATTTTGCAGACGATAGCTCCCTGGTGTTTGCCGGGGGTGCGCAGGTGCTGTTCGTGGACCACTAATGTTTCATCCATACGTCAGGGATATGCGGTAAGTACTCAGCTGAGCCTGCTGTTCCGACGGGTTCCTAATTATAAACAGACGTATGAGTAGTTGGAGGGGAGCAACCAGGGAAATCTCATCGTCAGAATAATTCCTCGACACAATTATAACCCTCGAGTCGCAATCGGTCTCGGCTGCCAAGGGTATCTGATGAGTAAATAAATCCCATCAGACCTAAGTTATTGTGGTTTGGGAAACAACTGTTACCCCAAGCCTGTGACAGCGAGCTCGGCCCGAAAAAGAATATACTTCCGCCCGAACGATCGCACAATACTTTCTGATCCGAGTGGCGCGCGGAGATCCAACGTAGTCAACGATCAGACTGCCGATCTGATGCCCTTACTATTTTATCCTTGTTTCGCGGGGGTAGGCTGGTGGTGCCACTCAGGAAGTGCAATCACCGCCTTGTTTCGAGACCTATTCCAAGGCACAGATGCGGCTGCGAAGGCGAGACGGCCCCACGGTCACTGTTTCGGTTTGTGAACGTTAGTTCCTTCGGCGCATGTGAAACCAGTAGCAGAGCGTCATCTATATCCGACATCGATAGCAATGGTGACTGGGGTAGTGTTATAAGTGATGAGGCTGGATCAAGAACTACATTCTCGGCTCCGGGTTCAAAATTGGTGCCATGGGCGGCTGTAGCGGAGTTTACCAACTTCCAAACTCAGACCACTGCCGACCCCCTGGGTCCCTGACAGGCGAAATCGTCGTCTCCAAATTGATTCTCGGTTTTGAGCATGGATTTGGCCTTCATCACTCCGAACGGCGAAAACGACTGCCCAATTGACGTCCAACACGGTCCAAAAACGGCACCATTTTGTACTTTGATCGTCCCTTTTGAAAATATCGCCGTGTCTACAGCGCCAGGAATTCACGCACGGCGGAACTTGCGACCTTGACATTTGGACGAGGGTCATGTATTTTTAAGTGATGCATACTACCATACTACTAGAAAAGGGAAGGTAAGTTCGAATGGCGTCCCAATGTTCTTCTAGTTCTTTGTGAATTCCCATAATGCGGGAGTGGAACGAGGCACGCCCAATAGTTTCACCAAGATTGATGGGGATACGAGGTTCCTGTCGCGTCTGAGTCCGCGGTACACCGCATGCCTTGTGTTGACGTTCTATCTCACATGGTGCGTCCCATCTTCATCATGTATACATGTAGCCTAGGCTAATCTGTGTGAAACGGATCCGTAGCGATTGATCATATCAGAGAATCCTCACCCGTGAGTGTGACAATCTGATCGTGATCTTGATCCCCCGGCGACAAAGGAGACTTACTTCCCATCGATGATACAGTAAAGTCATGTGCTAGCCAACAATGAACGGTTACCGTTTATTTCATGATTTTCATATATAGCGCTCTATACTTCACGTGAACAACCAGGTCCAAAGGGGTCACTTTCTATCCTTTCATCCTGAGACTGGGTTGCATTCATCATCATGTCATCTCGGGGTATAGCACTTGACTCAGCGGCGATCATGTCGACTGTACTCGAGGGCATCTTCTATGGTAATATGATACCATTCGCGTCAAGAAATCACAAAGCTGACCCTTCATGATGCAGGATTCTCGTTACTGATGTTTGGTGGTACTTTGTGGTCGCTCGGATATCGACGTGCAACCAGCGACATCAATCGCCCTATAGCTGGCATTGCGACGCTTCTGTTAATCCTAAGTACCATCGTAAGGCAATGATCAATTTTTGAATTCTTCGGAAGACTGAAAATTTTTTGTTACCAAGCATATGGTCGTTGACATCATACGAATCGAAGAGGGGCTTGTCCTGTATCGCGATACTTTTCCGGGTGGTCCACCGGCGTTCTTTGCTGACGTCGCTCAAGAAACGTTTGTCTTTAAGAACGCGGTATACAGCTTGCAAACACTGCTAGGAGACGGCGTTGTGGTGAGTCTTGCCCTTTTTCTAGCTCATTCAAAGCGACTCAACATCGTTATAGATCTATCGCTGTTATGTTGTTTGGCAATCAGTACTAATCATCATAGTACCAATGATGTTGTGGTGTGGTGTAGCAGGTCCGTGATTGCAACTGATACTTTATTTCGTTGTCTCAATACCCCGCCTTTTTTTATAGCGAGCGCTGTAGGATCTGTATACAGCGTCTCGCAAGCAACCACAAACTCGGGGGACATCTTCTTTAAGGAAACGGGGCAGTGGATCACGGCTTTCTATGCGTCCACACTTGCCACAAATTTGCTCAGTTCAGGTAAATCGAACCTTGCGAGAGATATCTCTGTGCTCATAGATTGTGGAAAATAAGGTCTTTTGGCGTACCGTATCTGGATGATTGATCGTAGAATCAGTGGGATGCGGTCCTCTCGAAGCAAGACGATGCCGGTTTTGCGCGTGCTTATGGATGCTGCCATCTTGTACTCTGTCGCTCTCTTCACTGCGCTGATGTGCTTTGTATCTTCGAATAACGGGCAGTATGTTGTCCTTGACATGGTTCGTTGTTGTCCTCATCCATTACCCGCGGTGAAACTAATCTTGTGTACTTCAGATCACGCCCATCATATCGATCGCCTTCTATATGGTACTCATCCGAGTGGCAGTCGCTAAAACAAGCCATAGCCAACCTTCTGGGTCTGCTTATTCCACGACTCTTCGAAGTGGAACCATCCCGACGCCTCAAAGCTCTCAACAATACCCATTACAACCAGTCCAGGTGCACATCTCCCAACTCACCGAGTCGGAGAGATCTACCCATTCGGAATACAACAAAGGCGACGACTTCAATGTTTAGCGCGCGTTGCGAGTGGCGATATCTACCTCACACACTGTTATCTTGCTCAGATCTTGACCTGAAGCGTCAGGACTTTCGCTCATTTATATACGCTAGGCTGCTATAACATCACATCTCGAAAGTACTTCAACGGCCCAGGGACAATTTTTCACGAGTAGGCTACATACTACAGGTCGAGTTTTGTTTCCTGGCGATGCCGCTTTATATTATTGATAACTATCAGATACCCGTTGCTTCAACGCTTAGGAGTCAGCGTGCACGCGCAAGTCGACAGAATGATAATTGACTTAATCGGGATGGAGCAGCGGTGCGATTCAGGAGGGCAGTCACGGTACTCTGCGTGATAGAGCGCATTTCAATTCGGATACCCCTACTGATGGCATTGAAGGAAGGCAAATGGGCAAGCTCAAGCGCGAGTGAGTGAGATGTGGGCTGGTATATTTACAGTTTACCCCCTGAGTCAGGCCCGGACGCGAGCCGGACCTCCCCCGCGAATCACTTGATTTAAAGAAGAACTCCACTATCGCCTGGGATGTTCCAGTTTCCGTCTCATGTCGGTTCCATCAAAGATAATGGTCTGGTTAGGTGGTTCCACACGCATGTGAATGTGCAGCTGAAATCACGCAGTAATGTTTCATGATCTCCTCAGGCTGGCCGCTTGCTATAAATAATCTGGGGCGTCGGTATTGGGCTGTCTTAACTCCAATCACCGATCATGGGCTCAAAAACGCCTCCCGAAGGCTCCATTTCTCGCGAGTGCACGCATACCGCTTTTTGGTCAAGTGGGTCTTTCCTTGCGGAGCACGGAGATTATGAGGCACCTGTCCAGATGATACTATGGCGCGATCGGCGACTCGGGCACGATACCACTACGATGCCTTGCCGTTTCTCGCTTCGATACCCCCAAGATTCGCGCAAGATGAATTTCATAACACAACAGCGCATCATGATACATGTGTCCTTCTTTCCCACAAGATGTACTCTCCACCCTCCCATCCACCATGCAGATTATTTTCAGAGGGACTTCAAGATTGAGATTTATCGGGGATGGGTAAGTTCGCGTTGTACTTTGCAAACGCTTCACTTCCGGGGTTGTAAGGTGGGTATTTCAGAGCCATTGCTGCATCCACTCTGGGGTAGCATCAAACTGTTAGCGATATCTCACGTTATAAATCACTACACAACGTACTCGGGTATGAGAGGGACGTCGATAGACCCTCTGAGGTGTGTGAACGTGTCGAAAGAGTACTTCCCGAGGTATGCTCCATCTAGAAGCGGATACGACGAGTAAAAATGGTGGCTCCCCTGAAAAAAATCTACTTACATCCTGAGTCACCCTGCCCTCCGAATGGGATTTCAGGGACAGCAAGCTGGCCAAACGTTTCTTGGAAAATGAGCTGGCCGCTCTGCGTCTGCTGAATAACTGGATGTTGATCATGAGCAAACGGGAAAGTTGTAGGACCATAACCTCGTTGGCGTACATTTATTCTTGACCTCTTGATCCTCCGTAAACACGTAGAGGACAAGTGGTGTTGGCCTAACGATTAGAGTAAACATCAACAAAGGGACTAGGCAGGATGAACCCTGTCCTCCGCTTACCCGGATCTGATATTCTCGATAGCTTCATCAACGGAGTTTACGCTGATGATGGGCAAGATAGGACCGAAAATTTCCCTGGGTTGACGCAGATGGAAGGCAAGGGAATTGAGATCGCCGAAAGGAACACTCACGAAGTCATCAAAACGTCATCGGTCGGGACGTTCAAGTTGTGCACGAAGGTTGGTTCCATGCGCAAGCCCTCAGTCTTCCCGCCCTTTATCAAGCCCTTGGTTCTGGCCAGCAAGCTCTGTAGGTGCTTGAAGTGGCCCTTATTGACAATACGCGCAAGATTACTCTTTGCGTCCAGAGCACCATCTGGCCAGAAGCTCTTGGCAGCCTCTCCGAATGCGCTTACGAGCTTGCCTTCGAACTCTTTCTCCACAAATACGTGATTGGGAGCGACACAAACCTACAGAGCGGCGCATGATTATATAATGTTGCCACGACTCAAACAAGGGGGCACTCACTTGACCGGCATTCTGCTGCTTTCCCCACAGGATTCTCTTTGCCGCGAGAGAGAGGTTTGTGTTTTTGCCGTCGACGAAGACGGGACACTGTCCTCCAAGCTCGAGCGTGACAGGGGTCAGATTCTTTCCAGCTGCCTCGGCGACGATCCTTCCTACCCTGGTGCTGCCAGTGAAGAAAATATGATCCCATTTCAGCGAAAGAATATGCGCCGTCTCATCAACTGCGCCTTGCACCACGCGGAACGCTCTCGGATCGAGGTATTCTGAAACCAAGTCCTGCATGAGTTTTGCGCATGCCGGTGAGTGCTCAGATGGCTTGATGAGAACCGTACACCCGGCTGCGATGGCACCGATGAGAGGACCAAACGTGATGATCCAAGGGTAGTTCCAAGGACTGTAAGCATGTCAATGCACATACTTTAAAATGGTGCAAACAGGAGCGTATGCTTGCCTGATAATGACTACAACGCCTTTGGGTGCCTTGTGAATAGTGGTGTTCCAGTTACTACGCCATTGTTCAGAGATATGCGGGTTTTCAGGCCTAGCCCAATCATCCAGGCATTGGACTGCGCCAAGGGCTGATGCCACTATTGGTCCGATCTCAGGTAGGTACGCCTCCACCGGGTGCCGACCCAAATCGGCTTCGAGAGCGCTGAGTATAGCCTCTTGTTTCTCTTGAGCAAGGCGCGCTACTTGGAGTAGTTGGTGGCGACGAAATTCTAGAGGCAAGGTCGTTCCTTTCAAAAATGTTTGCCTCAAATCCTTGTGAGCCTAGGGGGAACAATATTAATTTCGACGACGGAAGGTCAAAGTTAGGGGTTAAACCGACCTGCGAGATCTTGTCATTGGTGTGCAACTCTAGGTTGGACATGCTAGAAACTTTGGTATTAGAAGATAGCTACAGAAGCAGGGGTTACAATTGGACGAGGTGCTTCCTGTACTTAACACTTCCAGGAAGTCGACTTTGAAACTAAGATGCAGCATTGATGTGGCAGGGAGGGGCGGGGGTCTTCGGGGGTCTGGTGATGGGACCCTTACTGACATCCATTTGGTTCCGGCGTTGATGCTGTGGGGTTGTGATGGGCGGACTGTGTCAGAAGTGTACTTCCTCGCGGTTGAACGTTGATCGAGCGTTGGTTGTTGATCGTTGATCGGTCTAACCTCCGCTTGAGTTTCGCATCTTGCCGCTTTCTCCTTGGAGAAGTCCAAAGCCGAAACAATTTTTGTCTGATCCCATTGTCGCATCTTCATGCTAGTCCCCAGCGATGGGAAAAGACAGGCACTTCCTGACCGTTGAGAAGGTTGTTCAGCCTGTCGGAAACACAGCATATATTGCATAGGTACCCATTCTCCGTCGGCTTGGTGCCACGACCAACGTCTTTGATCAACGAGAACGCATCCTGAACCGGAAACAACTCCAGCAAAGAACTTCGAGGCCCGGGAACCTATTGCTGCCATAGTAGCTTTGATCAGAATTCCCCTGGGCTCTGGTGGAGATTCGGTACACACGCATCTCATTCACACCCCTTAATTGCGCAGACGATGGCGATCCATGTGATCAGCTTCCTGAAAACGGCCGAACATCATGACTCTCGACGTGAGATACTCTCAGTGCTGTGCTGAATCCTGATGTTGATTTTACTATTGCTCACATGCGATATAGATAGCAATTCCAGATCGAATGGGGGCACCTACTACCCATCAAAATTGATCAAATGGCGGCCAGAAGCTAGTACTGTCCGAGTCGTCGTCAGGAAACCCTTAAGACACCTATCAATACCTTTTCGAGATTTTTGCCGCGCAACGACGTTCTCGGTCTAGGCTTTTCATAGCAGAACAGTTCTACTACCCACTCAGATGGCAATTGAAAGTGCCGAGTCACCCGAACTATGCCCAGGTAAGAGAGCAAGATATATTCCCGTCTCATGTTACCTAAACGCGAGACTGTCCAGGTGTTGTGGCCAGCACCTGGCTAACGAAGTTCATCGCTGACCTGAACCGTGCCGACTTTTGTCTCAAAGACTCTCTCACAAATGATTGTTACTGGCGTGACCTGCTGGTGTTCACTCCCAATTATCGGACAATCCAGTCCCTCCCCAAGGTTCAATCATTTTTTGTACAGCCAGTGCGTACTGCGCAGCCCCAGAACTTTCGCGTTATGCCTGGCGTTCGTGTCCGCAAGCCTGTGCCTTCCTTAACGTTCATCCAAGGGATCCTTCAGTTCGATACTGTTAATGCGCACTGCTCCGGTGTGTTTACTTTGGTGCAGAGCGAGGGTTCGACCTGGAAAGCTTGGGCTCTCGTGACCATGGCGGACGGCATGACTGGAGTCGTCGAACGTTTTGGCCCTGACTATACCCCTGAACATCGTACTTGCGATCAGAGCAGGAAAATGAAGGAGGAATACGTTGCCATAGTTATAGGAGGTGGGCAATGCGGTCTATCCGTTGCGGCCAGGCTTGAGAATCTCGGCTTGTCGACTCTCATTGTTGAGAGGGCAGCGAGAGTGGGGGACAAGTGGCGTACTCGCTACGACGCACTACAAGTGAATACCCCTCGATCATTCAGTGAGTGGTCATTCTCAGTCCCTGAGTTGCAAATGCTAACGTTTACTCGCGGGTTTGCAAGGTCATCTTCCCTTTGTACCATTTCCAGAGTCCTGGGGCCAATTTTTCCGCAGCAATGATGTTGCGGGCCACCTCGAAAAATATCCTGATCATCTTGGCCTTGATGTCTCGACTTCTACCACCATGTTGAGTGCGGTTTATCGCCCGAAAGACAGGAAATGGTCAATTGAGCTGGGAAGAAAGGATGGATCTATCGTTACAGTGACAGCTCATCATATTGTTGCTGCAACTGGGGCAGATACCCTTGCAGGTGCTACCCCAATTATACCGGACATACCGGACAGTGTAAGTGTGAGGTTAACCTGCGCATCTCTGGATATTGACAATATTACCCAAGGCCTCGTTTCGTGGCGTGATAGCGCACTCAGACCAGTATACCTCGTCTCGCTCTTGGAATAATCAAAACGTCGTCGTCGTCGGCACAGGTTGCTCTGGACATGACATTGCTCAAGACCTGACCAACAGCGGGTCAAGAGTTGTGCTCGTGCAGCGGTCACCAACAGCTGTCATCTCAAGGGAAACACTATATCGTTTCTTTCCTGGTACGACCCTGATTTAACTGGAGTGAGCTTAACCGCCCATTGTGTAGGTCTCTACTTCGGAGAAAATGTGCCTCCAACAGAAATAGCAGATCGGTATTGGGTTGCTCTTCCCTTATCTGCATCTCGTACCGTTCAGCAGGATATCATGGCCACCATTGCTCACATTGACGAGTACGTGTTTCCAACATCTATGACTTACCTTAGAGACCAACAACTTTGACACGACAGGAAACTCAACAGCGCTCTTGCTGCCAAAGGCTATCTCATCCCGGGTCCGTCGGACAATTTTTTGCATCGTCTCCTCGTTCGCAGAGGTCTGTACCCCTCCTACCTGATGACGCCCTTGCGACCGTCTGAGACATTGGCTCAGGTGGCTATTACATCGATCGCGGGTGCTGCGAGCTTATTACGTCTGGCAAGGCAGGTTTGCTACATTCTGGTGCTGCTACGCGTTGCTGACTATGGCCAAGATCACTATCAAGGCTGGCCAGGGAGTTGAGCGTTTTACGCCCAGTGGTGTCAGTTTCAGCGACGGATCAGAGGCAGATGCGGACCTTGTGGTATTCGCAACCGGGTCTGTCGAACGAATGGATTTCCTGCGACTGTGTCTGACTGAACCAATGCAGATACTCCAACACCACGATAAGAAATATCGCAGAAGACATTTTCGGCCACGAAGTAGCAGCTCGCGTGGATGACGTCGGTGGCTGGGATGAGGAGTGGGAGTATGCTGGCCTGTGGAGGCCATCGGGTCGTAGGTCCACGCTCGTTCTTCTGTTAGCGCTGTTTCTGATTCGTGGGGCTCTCGACTAGATCCTGGGCTTTGGTTCGCAGGTGGTGATTTGTTTACAGCCCGCTTTTACTCGCGATTCCTAGCCTTGCAAATATTTGCGCACGAAAAGGGTTTGTTTGCGGACGAGTGAAAAGCATCTCTAGTGATGGCCCGCTGATAGAGTACACATATACTTAGACTTTGATCGGGCAAGATGTATTCTTGGCAAGCTTATCTGGTGGAGAAACTGTCCTTAGTAGTCGACCAAAAGCCTGCAACCCTAAATCTAGCACACCCACGGTTATTTGGGTGAGCAGATCCTTTGATGCGCTTCGAAAACCAGGGCATCCTAGGATTCAGCAAAACGTTCGATCTTGCATGAGCGGGAGAGCGAACTTGAAAGTGGCATCACCGGTACATAGAACGCTGACGACGAAGCTGTTTCACTTCCTCAGGCTCAGTTGCCGGTTGATTCACTTCTTACCGTCAAACTGAAACAAGCCAAGTCGCCACCATATCGTTGCCTGCATCAGCGATCGAAGAAGCACTGGCATCACTTCGTGATTGCAGCGATATCCCAAGGGGAACTTAATACCAAATGTACGCCTTCCCATGGGCGCCCGAGGTGTTTTCTGACGTACGTGTGATCTCCTGTTGATATTGAATACCCAATCAGTCATGGTAGTGCAATCATTGGCCCTTGAATGCTCAGTTCGGGTTGCAGACATCTATAGGGCATACTTATTTAGAATCAACCTCCAACACCCCCGGCTACGGAGACTAGATCATCCAGATGTGGTTCTACATGGATGAGAAAGGTACCATGCCACGCTGCTCAGGCTTGAGTTCCGAATCATGTTCGTGCGAAGCTATGAGACTGAGCTGTTGCTAGTAGCTGGGAATGCGTGGGGTTCAAGCGGTTCAGGTTCTTACACGAACATCCGGCGAATCCCCATCAGTGGTTTGAAACGGTTTTAACACACATTCAAAGATTTTCAGTTATAGCAGTCATATCTGAGTGTACCCCAGGCACGCCAGGTAATCGGAACACGCCAGAAACTATCTGGTCAAGGATAATTTTCAAGCTAGGTGTATATAGCTCCTGTGCACGACCCAAACGCCGCCAGAAGACCATGATAATTGGGAGAGTGGATGGTGGACTTGTGCGCGTTTCCAAACTTTGTTTAGTCCTGGCAACCGTCCTGGCTGCTGGGTCCTTTCAATGGTGGTCACGAATGCGAGTCATCCTTCGTTCAATCAAGTAAGTTAACATCTCTCAGTTCCGTCAAGCTGCCGTGCTCAACAGTGCTATGGCCTAGTCACCACACAGGTTACCGGACTCTTCTCAACCAAACGAGTATCAAGCCCAGTGTGTTCGGATTGAGTCCTGAAAAGACAATCACTTGGGTGCAGAAGCATACACGTGAGGCCATAGCTCGT
>KN839854.1:494661-580922 GCA_000827185.1 Hydnomerulius pinastri MD-312 | reverse complement strand
GGTATTTCGAGGGGTCACTGGAATTCAGTGTCCTGAACACTGGTTTTCGGGGGTCGGGAACACTGAATTTCGTTGTATTTACTTCCCGCGGTGGCTTGCGGTTGTCGCTTTTGGTGAGCGATTTTTTCCCTACTAAAAGAGCGGAGCCCTGTTAAAGCTAGGTCCCTGTCAGGCTCCGGTCTGGGCAAGTGCTCTCGTTACTATCGCTCTTTGGCGCAGATCAACTTATCTAACACTAGCTTCCGCCGTTCTCGCCGTTCGAGGTCACAGCGTTCCGTATATCTTGTCCAGAACAGTATCGGTCGGTAAACATATTCGATCAAGCGGTATGGTGTCCACATCCTATGCATAGGTCCCAACGGATATCAACAAAGGGTTCGCAACTGCCTGCGATATCGTAGCCACGATTGCGATGTGTTTTACCCTATCAAGGGCCTCAACAGCAATCTCTAGGTACCAGCGATCACATTTTCGCCGTAATCGAGCGAGTCCTGAAAACTCTATCAGCAGGACGAGGTCAATAGTTGCTTTGTTGATCATCTACATTATCAATCGAGGCGTCCTCCTCGCACTTTTCCAAGGTGCTGATTTCCTCCTGTACGCATGTGGTGCATCCCAGGACTACTGGTGTTCTGCGACTGTCGGCAGTGTGTCTGGACCAGTGTACAGGGTGCCAGTACATATGTGCCTCAGCAAAATCTACGTCAACACCCTCTGTAAGCCTCCCCCCTGATTCTTCCCCAGTGTCCTGACTATCACCCCAGTGGCAATGTAGGCACCCCACAACCAACCTTCTCCGACGCTGACTAGGGCTGGCAGGCTTAACGCTCGCCCTAGCCTGAATCAGAGCTACGAGGTCTCTACCATCACCCTCGAGGAAGGTCCCGGCTCGAGCGAAGATCCCTCTGCATGGCAGCTCACGTTTGCCAATCCCATAACGGCTTATGAACCTTCGCTCCATCTTCGTGTACGTTGATCCTGTGGGCGACCTGGTGTCGGAGCCGCGAGACAATATTTTGTCTAGGAAACAGGCCGTTCGCGGCGCTCGTCCCGCATGTTGTCGCTGTTAGAATAGGGGTACAGAGGGCCTAGGAGAGGGGGCGGGTGTTTGAGGATCGGCTATTGGATATGCGGATTTTTAGGGTTCTTATCCCTCGCACCCCGAGTCCGGTTTGTCAACCCAGCCATAAGCGACACAAGCAACCGGCCCTTTGTCCAAGTACACAGGCGACAAACGAATAGTAGTAGATACATGTAGGAGGAAAGCGCTACGTTATGTTATTCAAAGGAGGCCATACTACTATAATCTGAGCTTAGCGCGATCAAAAGGCTAGCCCAGGGTAAGTACGGACACATCAGAGACTTCCAGCCATCCATGGTGGAACGGCGTCAGGGAGAGGCAGCGGCATCTCGTCATCGACGGATCCCCTTCGACCACCCTGCCCAGCACCCTTCAACGAAACGATTTTGTACAACGGACAGCATCTCCGTTCTCCGGTGCCATCCGCCTTGGACTTGAAGTCGCCCTTGATAGCGCTGTGTACCCACTTAAACTCTGCCTGTGCTGACGGAGCTCCAGGCGGAGGCTGCGCAGTCAGCCCGATCACAACGTTCCCCGTGCGAGGGGAGGCCAGGTAGCGGGCATAGGAAGCGCAGTGATGCGTTTCGGACACCAGGACACGATCACGGAGCGTGTCGACCTCGAGCAGCCGTCTGAGGCTGCTGGCTGGGTCGATGGTCGTTAGGGAGTCGTGGGCCATCACAAGGACTGCCCCTCCATCGGACGAGAACTGGAACCCCGCCTTCAAATCGCATTCGGGTAGTAAAGGGGTCTGGCTGAGGCAGCAAAGTTAGATCCCCGGATTCCTGGTGGATATAGGAGAAAGCACACCTCTCTGCGTCGATGTCTCGGACGTTCGGCGACGTAAACCACGTCAGCCCATCAGAGCTGTCCTCTCCAATGACCCTCGGCTCAGGGATTTCATACTTTTCTGCAATTTTGTCCTTGTAAATATTCCCCTCTTTCACAAACAAGCAGCGCTTGGCACGCCAAAACGCCCAACGAGGACGTCCGGTCGTGAATCTGCCCCAGTCACCGACTTCGACAGGTACTTCTGGATCCCAACTGGCGAACTTCTTAGTAGCGCGATAGAGAAGGTCGACGTATTGCTGTTCACTGCCCATTCGTGCCAGTGGTACGTGGGTGGGTGGCAATGATGTGGGAAGGAGGTAGAGAACTTGGAGCAGCGCTTTCGGGCACCTTCTAGGGTATATGAGCTTGATCGAGCACCTACGCCCTTGAATGTTGGAGCCTGGACGTCCAGATGACGCGAGGAGCTGCTTGCGCCCGCCTGGATGAGAATAATACATGCCGGCTCCATTACCGCTGGCGCAACTTTGAGCAGCGGTCGCGGTAATGACGTCCCAGAGAATTTGTGGCTGATGAAAGCAAGACCCTCCACGACAGGACAAAATGACAAGGACTTTTAAACCACCGCGGCCGCTGGAAAGCAAAAGGCGTGGTGAATGGTGTGTTTCAGGGCCTACTCACAGAAGGCCTTGTAAGTATGACCCCGACTCAAGAAGCCAGTTGCAAGGTCAGCGGTCATGAATATGCTTCTTGTGAACTGTAAAGTGATGCCAATACATAGGTTGCATTAGCGAAGTCTGGGTGAATGGTCTTGGACACCTCAGACTAGATCATAGAAGATGCTGATAATCATGAGCCAGGATGTATCCGCTGACTTCCTTTCGATTGTCCGCTCGCTGCCCTGGTCAGGGTCACCGAAGCTCGTGTTGCATAAGAATCTTTGCGAGGGGTTTCCCCAGGGGCCAGGGCCACGCCAAGGGTCAATTAAAACTCCTACTGACCATTGCAGCTCCGATTGGTGTTCTCCTGACACCTGTTATATTTTACATAATCTCCGACTGGCAGACGGCAACCCCCCGCACCAGAGCCGTCGTCGGGGAGTCGATGCACCTGACCACGCTCATCATGTGAACACAGTAGCACGTAAGAACAAGAACGCTAAGTTAGTAGAATAGTTCGTCTCCATAGAATGGAGGACACACCCTGAATTATATCCGATTCCTCTCCATCTCTTTCTCTGTTTATTCGTAACGTCCAACGCGAGCGACGATAAGAAATGGCTGAACTTGTGTCCCCTGCAGGAGCACTACCCTCCATACCAGATGACTTGACACTCGCACAGTTCATATTAGATTCCCAGCACCCCTCGAGGCCTGTTCGGAAGCACGGCATACCATGGATCATCGAAGACCACAGTGGAAAGACTCTCGGATTTGAAGAGGTGAGTTGACGTCGTAGTGATCATAACCTGTCGCGTCCCTGGCTGTCGAGCCGTACCTGGCATTCCGGAGTGAAGAGTATCGCGAGTTCAGAACTGACTTTTCCATAGCTCTATGCACGGACATTCGGACTGGCGAATGGCTTCAACATCAAGTTTAATATCAGTGCGTCCCTCACATTCGTCTACATTGCCAAACTTCAGCCTGAACCTCTGGCATTGTTTCCAGAGGAAGACGATGTTGGTATGGGTGCCACGTACCATTCCTAGGATGCAATTGAAATACTCTATCTTCCAGTCCTAATATTCAGCCCAAATCATGTCGGTATGTAGTTACAGGGATTCTCGCTGCAGGGCTCGTCTGAAGTGCAGATAGACTACCTCGTTGCCGTTTGGGCAGCACACAGACTGGGCGCCATCATGTCGTAAGTCCCCTCCCGGTATTCGCCTTGCGAAAGCTCAAGTATGCAGAGGCGCGAACCCTGCCTTTACGCCCGATGAACTCACATACCAAATCCAAGCAACAAAGGCCTCCATTATCCTCACGCACCCAGACTCATTGTCCGTCGCGCTTTCTGCTGCCCAAAGTGCAAAAGTCCCGGGAGACCGCATCGTACTATTCGACGTCGAAGGCGCTTCGTATGGGAAACAAACTAATGTACAGGCCCTAATTGACATAGGACTGGCGAGTGGACCCACCTTCAAAGAACGCAAGCTGAGACCTGGTGAAGGGAAGACGAAAGTGGCTTTCCTCAATTTCTCGAGCGGGACTACTGGTAGACCAAAGGTCAGCCCAGTCATGACGAGAAGTCAACGACGGTGTCTCACCCATGCCTGAACTGTAGGCTGTTGCGATACCACATTATGCTCCTATAGCCAATGTCATTCAACTGGCTGCTCATCATAGAGTCAACGATCCCTCATGGGAAGACCAAAGGTTCAGACCGGGTGATATCTGCTGTGCTGGTAAGTACGGGTTATGAGACATTCGAAATCAGTTGACCTATGTTCCCCGATAGTTCTCCCTCTATACCGTAGGTACCTCCACTCATGATGAACCTGCGTTTACTTACAATACTTGCAGATATCTATGGCTTAGTTTTCAATGTAAGATCCTCTACGTTCCGGTTGCTTCGTCCACAATGGCTGATCTCTCGTAGACCCACTATAGTTTCTTCTGCGGGGTTTGTGACCAGAGTCCCATTGGCACCCACCCGAGCTGACGGTCAAGGCAGATGCCCATAGTTCTCACTACCACCAAATTCAACTTCCTAGATTTCCTGAAGAGTATCGCCAGGCATCGCATCACGCACCTCATGTGAGCACTGCTTCTCCTGCACATTCTGCGTTTCAGTTTTCTGACCTGTTCGGCTAGGATCGTTCCTCCTCAGGTTGTTCTTCTCTGCAAGGTAAGCTCTAATTTGTATGGTAATAACAGTAGCTCAGAAAAGCAATGGACAGCACCCAGCTGTCAAGGAGTATGATCTCACGCACGTACGGTATTTAACCTCAGGTGCGGCTCCGCTCTCCCGAGAGTTAATGGAGCGACTCGTGGAGATTTTCCCAAATGCTCATATCGGACAGAGCTACGGTTCGTCTCTTGTATGGCATGCATCGTTATTCGCGCTCAAATCCCCACTTCTTCGGCATTATAGGGACCACCGAGTCTTGCACTGTCATCACAACTTGGGCCCTCGACAAAAAGTGTGATTTGAGTGGAAGTGCTGGACAGCTGATCCCTGGGATCACCGCTAGAGTCGAGAGGCCGGATGGAACCCTTGCAGATTTCGATGAACCTGGTGAACTGATAGCGAAGACACCGTCACTAGCCTTGGGGTATGCCGGGAATCCAGAAGCGTGCGTTCACGTTCTCCTGTCAGCGATGTGACGTTGACGCTGGTCCGTGCAGCACAAGAGAGACATTCGTTAATGGGTAATGACGCTGGACTGTCCTGGTTCGATTTGTCAGCTAACGTCTTTCAAGATGGCTTCGCACAGGTGACGAGGTCAAGATGAATAGAAAGGGAGAGATCTTCGTCCTGGACCGTCTAAAGGTTCGATTCTTCGATCACCGTCTGTTATCATCCACACCACTAACACCGTCTCCAGGAAATGCTGAAAGTGCGAGGATTCCAAGTCGCACCCGCAGAGCTCGAAGGTTGCATCCTTGACCACCCTGACGTCGCAGACACCTGCGTTGTGGGAGTTCAAGACGACTACAGTGGCGAGCTTCCCCTTGCCTTTGTGGTTCTGAGACCTGAGGCTGCGACCCGTGTGCAAAGCGACCCGACGGGGACAGAAAAGATCAAACAATCAATTATGAAGGTACGTTTCGACAAGCTTTCCGTTTCCTCGTAACACCCCTGTCGCGGCCACTAATATCACCCGTTTGTGTTTTACACAGCACGTCGCTGATAACAAAGTTGCGTTCAAGAAGTTGGCCGGAGGCGTCGAGTTTATTGATGTTGTCCCGAAGAATCCGAGCGGGAAGTTGCTGAGACGTGTCCTTAGAGATAAGGCTAGGGAGATGAGATCGCGACCGAGACTCGCGAAGCTCTGATCTACATGAATTGTTCTATGAATCTGGCTGTATGTGCACCTCATGGGGACAATCAAGCGCCAGTGCTTGATTTGAACCTCTGGTTTCATTTTGTGAGATTTCAACGGATGTGAGGAGGGGGCCGAAGATGATGCCGAACAGGAACTAACAGGGCACCGGCAAAGTACCGGTGGTTGACGCTCGTTCCGTCGATGCCACCGCTTGCCCATCATGGCAATCATTGGCATGATCGAGTCGCGCCACTGGTAGTAGGGGAGATCTGTTTCGTTCCTACAACTTGAACGTTCTTTCTTAGTCACTCGTATCGTGACCACGGGAGTTTCTCATGTGCTCTATGTGCACGGCGCAAGAACCTTCCGTCCGAAGAGGCAGATGATTGGAACCGACGGGTGTACGCTCCCAAGACTTAGGGAGGAGTGTCCTAAAAGATTCGCAGGGTACATATAAACCAAGCTCCGAGTCCGTGTGTGCGGGTGCCTTTAGCGAAGTTCGCTCGCAGTAACTCCCGTCACCTTACCTTGTCCCTTCCATCCTCGCTGCTGGCATAATCGTTGTAACTGGAGATGACTGAAATATCCGGTGGAGAGCTGAACGCGACTGTTCCCGATGACCTCACCATCCCCCAGTTCTTCCTCGACTCGAATCACCCCCTGCGACCTGTGCGGAAGGCGGGTATTCCTTGGCTGATCGAAGACGCTACTGGGAGACATATTGGGTTCGAGGAGGTGTGTGTCTTCACTGTCGAATGTGGACTTATTAATCGACGTTGACTGAACGTGACGTGGTAGTTACGCGCGCGGACCTTTGGCCTTGCGAATAGCTTCAGGTCGCGGTATGGTATTAGTGAGTGTTATATTGCTACATCTGTGAATGCTTTCTGAAGCTGCTGAAGATGACAATGACGTCGGTATGTCTCTGGGTTCAAGTGCTTGTTGCATACTGAGCGTATTTCCCGCAGTGCTCATATTTAGTCCCAACCATGTCGGTATGTTCTCGGACTGCTATGTCATTATTCAGTGTTCTCGACTAACTTACCTCCGTCCAGATTACGCGCCTGCGATGTGGGCAACGCATAGACTAGGCGCTATTGTCTCGTTAGTCTGAGTTCACTATCCCTCACCATCGCAAACATGACGTGACAATGATCCTCTATCCTACAGGGGAGCTAACCCCTCATATACCTCCGAAGAGTTGTTATACCAGATACAAACAACGAATGCCGCACTCGTCATCGCGCACCCACTGTCACTAAGCACAGCACTGTCCGCTGCTCGGGCTGCAGGTATACCAGACAACCGCGTTGTTGTATTTGACGAGGTTCCTGGGAGCAACTACACGACCGTAGAGAGCCTCGTGCAGGACGGCCTAAAAATGGATCAATGTTTCGTCGAGCCAAGACTCAAGCCAGGTGAAGGATTGACCAAAATTGCCTTCCTGAACTTCTCTAGTGGTACCACTGGGAAGCCCAAGGTCAGGACCTTGACACACAACGTTGTACATGTGCTCAATACATGATGATAGGCGGTGGCGATCTCGCATTATGCGCCCATTACGAACGTCATCCAGATGGCGATTCATAACAAGGTCAACACGAACTATTGTGCATGGGAGAACCAGCGGTTCCGGCCGGGGGATGTGGTAGCTGGCAGTAAGTGCTCTTAGTTCTCTCTCCCGTTCATTACCGCTGAACACAGAGGTTCAAGTGCTGCCCTTCTATCGTGAGTTGCCCTGTGTTTGTGGACTTGCTACGAACTCACTTTGAATCAGATATCTACGGCCTCGTGGTTTCCGTGAGTGGCTACATCCTTTCGGGAAACACTTCATTTGGCTCAACGCAAATCCAGTTGCACTTCTTGCAGTTCTGTGGCGTAAGTTCTTAATTCATCTGGTGTCATTGGAAATGTAATGGCCTGTCTCCTTAGCTGTCACTCGTGGTGATCCCGAAGTTCAGCTTCTTGGACTTTCTGCAAAGCATCGCTCGGCATAAGATAACACACTTGATGTACGAAACGAGCGCTATATGCCATCAACCCTGCTTACCTTGCCCCATCTTTAGGCTAGTACCTCCTCAGATAGTATTGCTATGCAAAGTAAGCCCCATCGAGATGACCCAAAGCTGCACTGACATAGCAGCGCTTTAGCACCCAGCAACGAAGGAATATGACCTTACTGGTATCAGATACATGATCTGTGGAGCAGCACCTCTGTCAGCCGAGCTCATGGAGCAGATCGTTAAGGTTCTTCCCAACGCGCAAATCGGTCAAGGATATGGTTTGCAGCCCTCTATGCTCCTCGGCCCTCCATCCTGACCGAATCCATGGCTTCCTAGGCTTAACCGAGTCATCAACCTCAATCTCCATGTTTTCCACGGACGCGAAGCTCGGAGTACTGGGAAGTGCAGGAAGACTCCTCCCAGGCGTCGTGGCAAGAGTCGTCAAAGAAGATGGAACACTCGTTGGTTACAACGAACCAGGTG
Source organism: Hydnomerulius pinastri MD-312 (assembly GCA_000827185.1). Lineage (NCBI taxonomy): Eukaryota > Fungi > Basidiomycota > Agaricomycetes > Boletales > Leucogyrophana > Leucogyrophana pinastri. The sequence goes on along the minus strand of KN839854.1, from coordinate 572,578 downwards.
AACTCAGAGTTAAAATGCCGTCACTGGCTCTGGGATACTGGAACAATCCAGAGGCGTAAGTTTGCTTCTAATGTCGCTTAGCAGAGCATGCTTGGGAACTAACTCGGATGCAGCACAAGAGAGACCTTTGTTGACGGGTAAATGATTCTTGCGGTCCGTGCAGCCAGTGAGAACTGACTGAACCCCTGGCAGGTGGCTTCGGACGGGTGACGAAGTTATCATTCGCGAGGACAAGGAGGTATTCATCGTGGATCGGCTAAAGGTTGGTCGGATTCTAGCTCTGGCGAATGTGATCCACTTACAACACGCGGTGTTAGGAAATCATGAAAGTCAAAGGGTTCCAAGTAGCCCCAGCCGAGCTGGAAGGACACCTGCTCAGCCTTCCGGAGGTCTCTGACGTCTGCGTGGTTCCTGTTCCGGACGACTATAGCGGCGAGGTACCCATGGCATTCGTCGTTCTCCAACAGGACGTCGCCAGGCGCGTCGCGAACAATCCCGCGGAGGCTGAGAAAGTCAAGGCGTCCATCATAAAGGTTCGTCTTCATCTACACTTGCGTCGGCGAATGATGCTCAGCTCCGATTGACAATCAACAGCATGTTGCCGATAACAAGGTGGCTTACAAACAACTTGCAGGCGGGGTTGAGTTCATAGATGTGATTCCGAAGAACCCTAGTGGGAAGCTCTTGCGCCGCATTCTGCGGGACCGGGCTCGGGAAATGAAGGCGAAGCCCAAGGCTAAACTTTGAACTACGTCAGCTTGGGAATCATGTTATACTTTGTTAGACCAGCCGTCTTGCAGTAGACCGGTGTGTGGATGCATACGGTGTTTATCTTATCTTATCTTGTGTCTGTGATGTCTCGAATGATCGGGAAATCTCTGCCGAAGGACAGCCTATACAGGTTGTCTACGCGTGTACTACTGCCTTCAGCTTGCACATTCTTCATTTCAATTCTTGTATTTAAGCTGTTCCGTACTCCGAGGATTGCATCGAACATAGAACTTCTTCAGCATCCCCCGCATCACCGAAACTTCGAATGACCACCCCAGTAAAGCTTTATATATACGACCTCAGTAATGGCCTTGCCCAGCAACTGTCCGTGCAGCTTACCGGCCGTCAGATCGAGGGTATATGGTCAGCTTAGCCGATTGTCTGAAAGTCTTTGCGTGCTGATTGTGCGTTGCTCAAGCGTAGGCACACGTCCGTAGTTGTCTTTGACAAGGAAATATTCTACGGACAAGGAATCAGCGTCACGCAACCTGGAAAGTCTCATGTGAGTAACTCATTCTACAACGCCCTTCCTTTAAACATGCTCATGTGGGTGGACAGCATGGGGCACCGCTTAGAATCGTTGATGTAGGAGAGACTGCCATAGACGAAGAGACGTTCACGGAATACCTCAATGCAATGCGTGAACAGTACACTGCAGACAAGGTTAGTGAACTCGATACTTGTGGTATTCTCAATGGGCTGACTTTCATCTCTGTAGTACCATCTATTAGGTCAGGAAATGTACCCTTGCAATCTCGTAGCGCCGAGATTGAGCGAGTTATGATCACAGACTTCAACTGCAACTCCTTCACTAACGACTGCATTGGATTCTTGACGGGAGGTAGCATACCGGACTACATCAAATGTATGGGTATAGATATCACAGCTTGCGATTTTTACTGATGAATATTTAGCACTTCCGACTGATTTCCTTTCTACGCCTTTCGGGCAAGCCCTTCGCCCAACCATAGACTCCATGTTCGGTGGGCGGACACCACCAGGGCTCCCTACTCCACCTCCAGACCTTCGTACCGCAACATCAGCTTCCCCAGATCCAGCTCTCGCCGCGAGCCTGCTTCAGGCCGTCGCAGCCCAAGCAGCGTCAAACGGTGCAGCTTCCAGCTCATCTCCCCCAGGCTATCTCCCAACTCCTGCACTAACATCGCCACCTACACCTTTCCAAGCAGCACCGCTCACAGCGCCGATGAATGTCTCGACTAACCCTGCATCCTTCCACTCTCTTCTCAGGACAAATCGCGCAGTGGTGGCTTTCTTCACGAGCGCTACTTGTGGACCTTGTCGGATGATCGAACCTGTGTTCGAGGACCTTGCGAGGAATAATAGTAGAGCAGATGGTGGTGTTGCATTTACGAAGATTGATCTGGCCGTTGGGATGGGTGGAGCAGTTGCCACTGAGTACGGGGTTCGCGTTACTCCGACATTTATCTTCTTCAAAGACGGCGTGAAGGTAAGGCTACGATCGACTGGAATGGACGAGGTTGCTAAATATCTTCCTCAGATTCATGAACTGAAGGGGGTGAACGGACCGGAACTAAGAACACAGGTCGACTTGTTAATCTATGATGCCTTCCCGCGTAAGTACTACTTCTTCCTCTCCACCCGGGCCATGCGCAACTCACTCTCCGTCAATCAGCGCACCCACACACCGCCATTTCTCTCCCAGCTATCGAGTCTGTCTCGCTCGAACCGATCCTCTTCAAACAAGTACCCAACTTGGACACGATGTTCGCGAAGCTTACTGGATCCATCGACGGCGTCTCATCATGGACCGGTCCAGTTACCAAAGCCCAAGTCAAGCAAACCCTGTCGAAGACGGTGCTTCCATTCCTCAAGGCTTCTACCGCCACTCCGTCATCTCCGCAGCAACCGTCCGTGCCTTTCGATCATTGGCCAGCTCTCGCGTCGAACATAGCGTCTAACCTGGGACTGAGCGAGCTATTCCCGTTAGTCGACATATGGCGTCTCGCGCTTCTCAATGCAAAGTTTGCCGCCTGGAACACGACCAAGAAAGGCTCGGAAAGCCCTATCAAAATGCTTTTGGCAAAGGCCATCCGACCGGACAATATCCCTCGAAACTATTTGCTCACCGTTCTTCGAATGATGTCAAACGCCTTCTCAAATCAGATCTTGGCGAGGGAGCTGATCCTTTCAACGCGGAGTGATGTCACTTCACTGCTTGTGACTACACTGTGGCATGACGATGCAACAGTACGCATGTCTGCTGCTAGTCTTGCGTTCAACATTGCTGCACACCTCCAGAAGCGCAGAGTCGACAAGGTGAAGGCACGTGATGACAGCACGGACCCAGAAGAAGACGCCGACTGGGAAGTTGAAATGATCAGTGCTATTATAGAAGCAGTCAAGCTCGAGAATGGGAGTGAAGACATAGGTATGCTCATGTTCATTCCCCAACTCGAATGACCATCGGTTCTGACGGGCCTCCCACAACAGTTCACCGTCTCACTGCGTGTCTGGCTCTGCTCCTGCGGGTATCACCGTTCATGGAGCAGCTGACCCCATTACTCGAAATTTTGCAGTCTCGCAGCATACTGAAGGGGAAACTGGAGAAAGGCGGATGCGGGGAAGCCGGGGTCGCGAAGAAGGAGGTCCGCAACCTAATCTTGGAAGTTGCTGAGAAGCTCTGTCCATAGACACAGCGCCCGTGTTTCTATGATTGGATTGTGGAACGTGTAAGTCGTTACGGATCGATCTCTATGAATATACATACACCAGTAAAACCGTGTTCTGTAAGTCGTAAGCGTATAGGCTGGTCATCAGGAGGAGGAGGGAACCGCGCCTAGGCACGGCAATGAGCGGAAATCACGAGTTGCATGGGTAAACCGGAAAGCCGGCGGGACATGGTAACCCTTCAAAAAGTACGGTCTGCGAGTAACACTCATGTTGTTCTGCTAGTGGAACTTCATCGATATCTTCTTCTGACTCGTGGACTGGGTTGCTGAACGTTCGCCGCAATAATTTCCTTCTTGCGGTCCTCTCTATCTCCATCTCTTAAGCTCCTGCATTTGGCGTTGTAGTAGTGTGGCAAGAGCACGTCTCATTCCACACACTGCGCCAGGCTATCCAAACAGTTTGAGAACCTCTGGAATGCTCAGGTTGTCCAGCAATCTAGCCTCTCGGTCTTCGCGTACCCCGGTACGTAAACACTTGAAATATCGTTCCATTCCGACAGTTCACGAGCCAGCTCTCTCCACAGCTCATATACCAGATGGCAAAGAATCGTACCATGAAGTCTTCTGCGCCACGCAAGTCCCATCCTGTTCCGGAGGGCTATGCTGTCGACCCATCAGCCGGAAACATGTTGCGTTTCCAGGCCTCGTTACCTCACCTTCCAGTACCTCCGGTTTCGTCCACAGTGTCCAAATACCTCGAGACCGTGAAACCCCATCTTACAGAAGCCGAATATGCTACTACCCAGGCCAAAGCAAGCGAGTTTCTGAGCTCACCACTGGCTGCTGAGCTCCAGAAGCGTCTCGAAGCACGCGCAGCGGACCCTTCCATCAAGAATTGGCTCGCAGACTGGTGGAATGACGTCGCCTACATGGGCTATCGCGATCCAGTCGTGGTCTATGTTAGCTACTTCTATGTCCACCTTGATGACGCTCGAAGACGTGATCCCGCAAAGAGAGCTGCGAGTCTCATCAAGGCAATGCTTCCGTTTAGAGAGATGACCGAATCGTAAGTGCTGTGGTTGCACGTTCCATCAAACCCCGCTATTAGTGACTTGGTGGCTGATGCCTTTGGATCTAGGAAAGCCATAGAGCCGGAGAAGGTCCGGGGAATGCCTCTGTGTATGGACTCATACAAATGGCTGTAAGTCGTCACAAGCTCACAGCGCGTGGTTCATTCATTTATGACCCATTGTAGTTTCCATTCGAGTCGGTATCCTGTGAAGCCATCTGATACTGCGGCGAAGTTCGATCCGACCACCCACAACCACGTTGTCTTCGTGCGCAAGAACAAGTTCTTCGAGGTTCCTCTGGCGTCTCCTGACGGACAGGAACTAAGTGCCGCCGAATTAGAAGTGTAAGCTACCGTTAGATTGAACCCAGTTTTCGCGGAATTTAACTTTATTTCGTACATAGTCAAATCGAGCGCGTCATTAAACTGGCTGGAGACGACAAAGGCGTGCCAATTGGAGCCCTTACTAGCGAAAACCGTGACATTTGGGCAGATGTAAGCTCACGGGTCCCTTGATCGGTATTTCATTTAATACAAATCCTATTTAGGCCCGTGAAGCTCTGTTGGCTGCCTCGCCTCTCAACGCCAAGTCGCTGGAGCGCATCGAATCTTCTGCGATCATCGTTTGTCTGGATGATACCAAACCCATCACTCGTGAGGATATCTCATGGGCGTGCTGGGTAGGAGATGGCCGGAACAGATTTTATGACAAACACCAGCGTATGATACTCTTTTCATTCACATCCACAGCATGCTAACCATGCCTTCGATGCACCAGTGCTTGTGTTCGATAACGGGCGCTCCGGTTTCCTTGGAGAACATTCCTGCATGGACGGAACCCCAACTCTTCGTTTGAACGAGTTCATTTTGGCAACCCTGGCCGGTAACAAAGTCGATCTCGGACCACCCCGCTCCAGCTCGACTGCTTCGGGCCTCCCACAGCCTACTGAGCTCAAATTCGAGCTAGATGCGAAGAGTACCACATACATTAAAGAGGCGTGCCAGCACTTTGATGAGCTCGTGGGCCAGCATGATATGGAAGTGAGTTGATGGATTTGTATTTTGCATACGTTAGTTTCCACGAGGCTTATGCACTTACCTTTCCAGGTTCTGCACTATGAAGGCTATGGAAAGGACTTGATGAAGAAGTTCAAGGCTTCTCCCGACGCATGGGCTCAGCTCGTCAAGCAACTCGCTTTCCACAAGATGTTCAACCGCCCTGGTGTGACATACGAAAGTTGCCAAACTCGTAAATATCAACAAGGCCGGACGGAGGTGATCCGTAGTGCCAGCTCGGAGAGCAAAGCATGGGCTGAGTCAATGCTCAATCCTGAGGAATCGGTGAGTCCTTGTCCCTGTCATCATCATATGTCCCGATGGCCCTGCTCCTCGGGAACGAAATATCTGATAACTTAAACTATTCATTTTCCTATTTAACTTTAGGACGAGCACCGGGCACTCCTCTTCCGGCAAGCTGTGGCCCGCCACCTCCAGTATGCGGCGTGGGCTGCCGACGGACAAGGAGTCGATAGACACTTTTTCGGGCTCAAAAGAATGCTCCGTGAGGGCGAAACCACTCCGGCTATCTACACGGACCCGGCATTTTCAAAGACTAATCACTGGGAGCTATCTACTTCCCAGTTGTCCTCCAGGTTCCTGGACGGTTGGGGCTACGGCGAAGGTGCGTTGATGGAAATCTTTTTTGCGATCGATAACTCATTAGGAGCCTTGTGATAGTGGTCACGGACGGTTATGGCCTCTCATACTCCATTGATGACCATTATATCCGCTGGACAATCACCTCACTCAAGAAAGACACCGCGGAGTTGAAACATTTCCTCGCAGAAGCAGCTACCGAGACCAGGTTCATGCTCGAACGGGCAGCTGCAGGTGAGAAGAGTAAGGCGGAGGGAGAGAAGGCCAAGCTGTAACGTTTTTCGTCTCTGACTCTCTGGAAACCTGTGTACTATCTACTTCGTCGTAATTCGTTCATTATAGTATCGCCCAAGAACATGCCCTGCCGAGTATCGTGAGACTCTCCTGATACGCGCGGCTGAGTAAGGGTTGTTCTCCAGATGCGCCCTAAACCCCGCCACGGAGCCACCGATAGCCTGCGGCTGCATATCTCCAGGTAGTAACCAAATACTCTTGGTCAAGTCGTCATGCCATCTGTTGCGGCGACCAGAAAGCAAGGCACCCCTGACTAGTTGTTATCTGGCTACAGCCTGCCACCCGAAATTGATGAACTCGAGGGACCGAGTCGATTCCCTCATTCTTTAGCCGGCAGGGGTGGAACGGTGGAGCTCCTTCAATTGCCTTGTTGCCGTACTAGTGGCCTGCAGGTTCATTGAACTACACACCTGGTGATGCCATTGCCTGATAAAGTGGCCCCTACTTCGCCGCATTACACCCAGGAGGAGGGCTTTCTCGCAGTAATGCTGTACAGCTCGAGGGTGATTCGACTCAGCTCAAGGTACAGGATGACGACGAGCATGTTTTGCCAGGCCAGTCTGGGCCTTCGGGAGTGTCTATGAAAACCCACCGTGCCTTCTATAAACTCAGAACAGGGGCCATCATTCCTACAAAGCTCCCTTCACACACTGAACCAGCGGTTTCTAGAAGTCTCCGTTTTGATACCGTAGCCTTTGGTCATCAAATCGGCTTCCACGGAAACCCACGAAAGCACCGCAAAGACGACGGCTTTCAGCGAATTCTCATCGGCTGAACGTGAAAGATACCGCATTTGTCTGCCATTCCCATGGCCTTCATAGCGCTGGTTAGACCTGCCACATCCGTTTGAAAGATGCGAGCGTTGTTGAGGACTTGACGGTGCACGGCTCTCATTCGCCGGACGCGATAGAAACCCAAGAACCTAAACTGCGTAGGTAGTCCCTAAAGGCAACACAGAATACAACGGACATGACTTCACGACCGTAAATCCTTTGGCTGGTTTCGGAAGTGCTCGATCGCTTCGATCGCGTTCCTTAGCTCCGAAATTCGCTGACTGCAAATTAGTTCGATAAGCCCGCTACCTGGGCACGCCCCCTGCGTCCCGACAGCGCGTGCTCCCCCATGGTAAGTGAACCGTTTTTTCCGAGAGGGGACAGTCCGACGAACCGGGTTTGGTTTGTACACGCCGAGGACACGCATATGCCATCCTATTCCTTCGGACCATGATCACGGTCTTTATGAAGCCCTTGATGCGAAAGTTACGGACGTGCGAGGTAACCGTAAACCTCTTCTTATTTAGCGTAAGCAAGCGCTGTAACTCTCGACCCGGTCGGGCAAGGGGGGTGACCAGATAAGGGCACTCTAACCGCACCAGCTGACCATCGCAACACGGAGACACAGTCTAACGTTGGTCTGACGTTTGCTAATTCAAGGATGTAGATCCTACTGCTACATCGATCTTCAGCCTGAGGTTTTTTTTTCTCCGGGCCGTCGGAGAGCGCCAATATGAATCGCCCCCGGCGGCCTTTTTGTTGCTGGCAAATTTCCGTGGATTCTTCGCCCTGTGCAACCTGCTGCCCAGCCTGCTTGGAAAGTGATTTTCCCTTCCATTTTGTATTGGATTTGAGACCTCGTGCCAGGCATATCTGGAAATATTCTTTGGACGGTGAACGTGGCGTCGATTGTTGTCGGCAGGATTACTTAAGTGACACGGATTCTTCATATCTGTCGTCTGCGGCGGAGAATCCCAGTGAGGCCCAGGAAGGCTCGAAGTTAGGTTAACAAGGAGAGTTCAGATCAAGATAGTAAGTATGGAGAGACTCGTGGTTCTCCGATGCCGTAACGTGGTATGCTATATCTATCCCGTGAAAGAACCAAGTCCGCTCAGCTCGGGTCTCTTTTATACCGTTCAAGCTCGCACACATACATCATTCTCCGCAGCCCTGCTATCATGCACGCAGATAGAAACGGTCAGCGGGACTCGACTTTCCAAGGTAACCCTGAGATGAATTCTACAGCTCGTGCAACGAAACGTCCGAGAAACGCTCCAGAGTCTCCAGTTGACGATCGTCACGCCCACGGGGCCCCTGATGAGTTCCCCTCGTCCTCGAGAAAAACCCACAACAAGAAACAACCTCTGTCTTGTGCTGAATGCAGAAGGTGAGCTAGCTTCCACACCCTCTACATCGTGCTGAATAGAATTTTCTCAGGCTCAAGCTCAAAGTACGTCTCCTCGTACAAAGAGTCATTCATCGGGTTCTATGATGAACTTTGATGCAGTGTGATCGTGTTTTTCCGTGTCAATCATGTTCAAAGCGCGGGTGCGCAGAAATATGTCCTGATGGTTGGTTTGGGTGACTGCTTCTCCGAGTTGTGATGTGATCTGATCATCCAAAAGGTGCTCTTACATCGGGAAAAGGAAGCAGGTTGGTTAGTCGTCGACCCACCACCTGTTAAACTCACCCAGTCTAGGTTCATCCTCGCGAACACCGAACAACTACACGCCAAAATAATTCAAATGAGTGATCGTATACGACAGCTTGAAGACGCTCTAGGTACAGTGCAAGCCAAGTGTACGACAGACCACCACCCTCTATTACACCAAGATCTCTTGCGGATCAAGAACTCCCTTGAGCTATATAGCCCTCAAACCCCTGCTACCCATCAGTCTCGCACCGACTCAGTTGCAGACGAAGGGCAGGCTAGCACCAGTCAATTGACAACAACAGACGGGGATCGTTATCCATCCCGCCAGTCGGAGGTAACCACGATTGGTTTTTCTTGGCTTTATTTGGTTGATTTTTCTCTCGCTCGCAGGACAGAGGCTCATCAGCTGAGATCGTGCCCGCTGAGGTACCAAGACTCTCGCCTGAGATTGAAAAGCTCAGCCAGACATTTCCTTATCCTTGGCTGCCTAACAATCCCATGCGAGAGCGTATATACGAGAGGCTACCACCTCGTGAAGAGGCGGAATATCTTTGTGCACAAGCCCGCCTCAATGCACTTTGGCAGTGCGTTTACTGTAATCTTGTAACACCGCGAGGCTAAATCACTCCCACCAGGTACAACCTCGATCCAAGCGAGACTTGGCTCCCAAATTTGGTACATCACGTATACACCACACCTGTGCAAGACCTATCCTTCCGCCGGCTCTCCCTCCTCTTCATCATGATGTCAATAGGTCTGCTCGTAGATCTCCATCAGCAGAATGAATCCCCTCGAGCGGAAGTATACCATCGCCTTGCGCGAGCATCTCTTTGCGAGATGAACTTGATGGACGAGCCGAGCTTGGATCTCCTCCAGACACTGGTGCGTCACATAAAACTCCGCACGATGTCGGCATGTTCACATGATATGCAGTTTTATATGATCTGGTATCTTCTTATTTTCTCAGACAAGAGTCAGGCCGTGGCGTACGCATGGAGCATCATGGGACTTACCGTCAAGTTGGCGCAGAGTGTAAGCTGTTCGGACATCCCATTATTAAGCTTGCTCAATGGGGGGTTTTTCTAGTTGGGGCTTCGTGCGTGAGGCAGTCATCCGGACCGTCTCAGTCTCTAATCCCTTTGTTCTCCAGATCGCGACGGTAATAGATGGAAGGTTATACCAGAAGAGTCCCAGCGTCGAAGAATGCTCTTTTGGGAGCTTCTCAACTTAGATGCACGACTGGTAAGTGGTGTGCAACTCCTTTGTTTCATCTCCCCTTATTCTCCTCCCCTCAGGCTCTGTCTCTCGGGCGTCCGCCTTCGCTATGCCTAGATCACGTGGACTGTCGCCGACCGTCTTACGCGGTCCCCGGCATGTATATCGTCCCAGGAGCTCAGTCGTGTATGTCGTCCGGGCACTTGGAAGCATCATGAACTGATAAACCCTTCAGACCATGAGTGGAAGCATGGATTTTTTCTGAACTGCCTGACGCCTGTATTAACCACGGCGATATCCGCACAAGCACAGCCCTACGTGAAGATCTTAGAAGTCGATAGCACCATCCGCAATTTTGACATCCCCCCAACCCTTGATATTTTCAATATGGAAGGGATCCGTGACAATCGGCAACTGACCATGCAACAAGTTTTGGTCTCGAGTGGCCGTGAAATAGGTGTGCCTATATTGGCACTGTCTATCCCCGATTGCATCAGCTCACTGGCGCCCAGTTCTCCTTCAGCTCCACAGAAATTTCTTCACGGAGGCGCTCAGTGACTATGATGCATTTTCCTACCGACACAAATTTGCGCCGTCTGCTGTGGCTACGTACCTCAGCGCAACCCGCCTTATCGCCACCTTGAAAGCACTGGAGGAAAGAGAACCGCAATTGAGCAAACGTTTTATGTGCTTTTGGTTTAACGCGTTCTCCGGAGCAGTGAGAACGTTCTTCCATGTTTCCGGCCAATACGTTAATCCCGGAGCTAGGTTGCCCTGTCTTTAATCGTTTCTAGGACACCGTTCCTCAGCCTCGCGCCCTTTGCCCTACAAGAGCTTGATACGGTACATCGGCTGTTTGCGAAGGTCGCCGAAGAATGCCCCAAAGTTGCCCAGGCACTGGTTAGTATTTTCGCCCCGTTCCTTCTTTGATGGATATCGCGTGCTCACAAACTCGTTAGCCCCTGCTTACGAAGATTGCGGAAAGGTCGCGTAGATCATACACGCAATGGCGGAAGGCGTCCGAGGACATCTCTGCGATGGAAATAGATCGGGTAGGCGAGGCACCCTCGGGAGCCACGCGGGGGATAGGAAACGGTGACGCCAGTGCGTTTGGTGCTGTCCACCCCGACCTACTACGGTGTCTTCAAGAAATTGACAAATCTACGCCCCCGGCACTCCACGAAATGCCGACATTCGCCCCGCAAACCAGACCTGCATCAAACTCTTGGGCGGAACCAGAAATGCGCACAGACCAAGCGGGTCCCCATGATCTATCGACGGATATGTTGGCTCTTGCGCTTGGGCGAAATGGGGATTTGATCTCTGTCAAGAACACCATCTCGGATTCGGCGACTGCTGGTGCGGGGCATCAAAGAGTTGGGAATCATACCTTCAACTTTGACTTTGGTGCACTGGCTTCGAACGTGGAGAACCAGAGCAATACATACATGTCTTGGTTTTAGCCTCTCCAGGTCCGGGACCCTTGCACACATTGGTTACAGTTTTTCAGACTCCTTTAATTTTGACATAGCTTGGGTAGTGATTCGTGCCAAATCGACTCTTTTTGCGATAGACAGTATGGTAACATGTAGAACTTCGCGTATACTCGAACTTTCTAGCTTGGTGGATACTCGAGGACGAGCGCTTAACCAGAGACGATCGTAATACTTACGTAATACATGTCGTTGACGCCGAGTGGCGGGTCCAGAACAGCTTCAACAGTGACCACGACCAGTCCACAACTTTGAGGGCTATTATCTGCACCCCCGCAACGCTCTTCTTGCAGCATGTCTCGAATACGAGAAGTATGGGCTCCAAATCTTGAAGCAGAGATGCGAAACATCCGCGAAATGATTGATGATTACCCATATATCGCAATGGTATGCGTCATGCCCTTGTCCTCGGTGCAGCGGTGTTTATTATCGTTTTGCAGGATACAGAGTTCCCAGGTGTTGTCGCGAGACCTATTGGTACTTTCAAGACCTCGTCGGATTATCACTACCAGACCATGCGGTGTAATGTGGATCTCCTGAAGCTCATTCAAGTCGGAATCACGCTTGCGGACGAGGAGGGGAATTTCCCTCAAGATGTAACGACCTGGCAGTTCAATTTCAAGTTCAGCATAGGGTGCGCTACCTCTGGATTCTCTTCCTCTCCTAGATTGGTATGCTTAGTTACTTGCTTATAGCGAGGACATGTACGCCCCAGAGTCAATTGAGCTCCTGCAAAAGTCTGGCTTTGACTTTCAAAGACACGAGGAGATGGGAATATCACCCAACGATTTTGCCGAGTTGGTCATAACGTCAGGGCTTGTCTTAGCTCCTGAAGCCAAATGGGTCTCGTTTCACAGGTGAGGAAAACTTGGTTTCTTTATAGCGATCATGGCCCGATCACATGACACATCGATCGAGCCGTGTTGTGCCACTGGAGATGTTCGAGGAGTTGTTTTTCTCAGTCTTATTTCTCTTGTTCGACAGTGGCTATGATTTTGGCTATCTTGTCAAGCTATTAACCGCTACGTCATTACCAACATCGGAAGACCTCTTCTTCGACTGGCTTCGTGCTTGGTTTCCGTATTGTTATGACATCAAGTTCATGATGCGAGCTTGCAAGTCGCTCAAAGGCGGGTTGCAAGATGTCGCTGATGATCTTGGTGTATGTCTTTCTCTTCATTTCTCCTGCATTGCAAGATGGCATTAACCCACCAAAATAGGTTATGCGGATAGGAACGTCACATCAAGCAGGGTCGGATTCATTACTCACAGCGTCGACGTTCTTCAAGATGAGAGAAATATACTTCGACGATGAGGTCGATAACGCAGAGTACAACGGCAAGCTATATGGGCTTGGGCAGACTTTCACTGTGCCGAACGGCATCACAGATACAGGACGAGGGGGAGCCACGATAGCGGAGCGTGAAGACAGGGGTGTGTCAAGGGATGCGCAGAATCAGACACCCGGTCCAAACGCAACGAACAATGCCCAGAACCAGAGTTCGGTCATGGGCATGGGTGTACCTCTTCCAACTCCTGCTCTGGGTGGGGCAATGCCAACGCCACTCCCATCTGGCACATCATACGGTCCAATGGGATCGAACGGTCCGTACATACGTACAACAATCGGTGTTGGAGGGCGATAACCTGCAGTATTGCTATTTTATCTCGTTGGTGACCTCGGACTCTCAGTGTGTTTTATGTAATTATTCACTTGTATCGAAACTTCTCCATCATCGCTAGATGAGCCACCCACCCCACCAGTCGGTTAATACCCTTCAGACCTCTGTGAGCATTTTTGCCAACAAATCCTCTTAAAGCGTGAAGTACCTCATTGCGGTCGCCGTACAGGTATCGCCCCAGTCCCAGACATTGTGAACAGTGAGAGCCAGTCAATATATGGCGTCCTGAATGCAGCTTGTGACATTGCTTGGCGAGAGTTTCGCCCCCCTTCAAAGGCCTTCCGCTGCGCCCCGTCGACAATGCATTGACGAGCGGCTTTGAAATGGTAAGGAGCAGGTCACTGGCAATACTCGGTAAGCGTCCGCTAATGAACTGGTCAGCAACCTAAGCACCTTGGCTCCGGAGTCACAGCTGAAAAGATGGATGGATTGAACACAGAATGTTGGGTCAGGGTATGTGCCAAGCAGAGTCGTCACTGCGTTGAAAAGATGCACGTTGAGCGTCTTTCCAAGGATCGACGTCGCAGTCATCCATCGCAAGAGTACAGACACTTGCTTGTTCTATAACGAACAAGGGTCGCTGACGGTACTCGTTTGCGTGGAGCTGCAACAACGATGCAGAGAAAGAGCTGAGATGCGCGTCCTTCAAGCCAGTAACTTGGTATTAGTGAATGGGAAGTTGTGGGTTGTAGAGGGAACTCACCAGCCAGCTTTTATACTAAGATTCATGCCGAGGAGCCTGGTTAATTCCTTCCGCGCGACCGATTCTCTGGAGTTCTCTGGCCTGGACCCGAATCCAAGGATCAGATAAGTTCCCCGCTGCCTCTTCTGTCAGATACGGTGGAACACTGGCACAAAATGACCGTTTTGTCTTTAGGCACATCAGTCCATCAATGGACTAGGTGAGGGGTACACCGCGAATCTACCGATGAAGAATACTTAACAGGACGCACCGGACCCACAGACCTCCAAAGGCAAGGAAACCTTGCAGCTCCAAATGAAACTCTTGAAAACCCCGTGAAACTCATAATGGCTTTTCCATCACCCATGCGGCGTGTGCACCTTCTCTGATGTTCGGACCGTGAATTTTTGGTGCTCCTTTGGAAACCGGGCCTCGTTTGGTGTTATCAACACCGTCATCCTTACGATGTCATTGGCCTGCAAGCGAGAAGTCTGGATATGATGTGGGTAACCTCAGATTTTGGCTTCGATATAGAGAGGCAGGAGCAAAGGAATCTCTTCCGGAAGCTCGGACTATGGTTTCTCTGATCCCCGGGGGGCATTTGCCCGCTCCAAAACTATGAGGCGACGTCCACTCAAGGTGCGTCGTTGCTCGAGCGTTTGATGTGAGGTAAAATGTAAGGTGGGACTTGGGTGGGACCGCTTTGAAGTATCCTATCAATAACAGCGGCAACAAGTCAAGGTTTCCATGCCCTTGATGGGCGGAGCGCGTGTTCACTATGCGTGCCATGGCTCTGACTATTGAGAGATAAATTAATTTCGCCGCCAGACAGCGGCTGCACGTCGAACACTACCTCTAGACCCCACCCAATGGTAACTACAACGTACCCGATCTAAGGCTATGTACCACCACCTCTGAGGATGAGCGGAGAGCGAGAACACCCTCCCCCTTGCCCCTCGCCCCTTGTCTTGGTCCAAGTTTTGTATAAATCTAGATGGCAGCCAGCAAGCATGCAGTGATAAGGCCTTTTTTATCCCGCCGTGAAGGAGCATAAGCCCGTTAGGTGAAAATCCAACAAGCCACGCTCCTACCCGAGCATTGGATGACAGAGCATCCTTTCTTGTTGTAAATTGTGATCTGAACACTATATTTGTCCAGCTTGCTCTCATCAGCTCCTCTAAACCACATCGCTTCGCCTCGTAATGTACGACATCGTCCCTTGAGATTGTTCCTGGCACTCTGGCGGATGGACTCAACCGGGCTGCCGGTGGCTGCCGGCAGTGGTGTATGCATAGAACTTCATTTCTACCAAAAGTCACTCAATATTTGAGGCTCCTACCCTCAAATGAGGCCTTGTAAGGAAGAGAGACCATTGTTGCCACGAAGCTAAGAAGCGCACAATGGACGTTTGTGGTGTGGCCAGATGTGCGCAAGATATCCAAACTAGCGAAATGACACTGACGCAATATAACTTACCTAGAGAAACTCTGAGAAGTGGCTGTCACTCAGCTCGACGGTGACAGCGCGAAACCAAAGATCAGCAGGAACCTAGCCGATGGGTCCGGCTCCATCATTCACTCTCTTCAGCGCCACTTACGAAAAAGCCCTGCACGATGTGCGCCTGAAACGATAGATCTCATGGCGAGGCCGGGGCAGTCT
The DNA here is from genome assembly GCA_000827185.1 of Hydnomerulius pinastri MD-312. NCBI lineage: Eukaryota > Fungi > Basidiomycota > Agaricomycetes > Boletales > Leucogyrophana > Leucogyrophana pinastri. Next base: position 556,979 of record KN839854.1, on the reverse strand, counting down.
TACATACACAATGAATTCAGTTGCAGAATTTGTGCGCATTAGCCTTCTAAACTACCGGCAGACTGCGATTGAAAAACTAATCAGGCTATCTCCACCTAGCATACACTCAGTAACCTTATTCCTTGTTTCTTTTTTCAAGGACAGACGTACATAATTGCTGGGGAATATCCCTTTCTTTCCGTCATTCGAGTATCCTAAAATTGTAATCGGTCAATCATCATTTATATGGAGGAGCAACTTTTTTCTTACCTTCCCACCAGCCTTCCGCATAATTTTGACCGCCGTTTGATCCAGAAGAAAGCTCAAGCATCTCGCCTTCAGTGATGCTGAGCTCGTCAGGGCCTTGTGCATGGTACTCATATAGCACTCGCACTGTTCCGAGGTCTCATGATTTGGCCAGTACAGGAACAAGCGGTAAACGGCGCACCAAACTGCCCTGAGGCCTGTGGAGATTCAGAGCTCCGAGAAGTCTCCAATGAATTTTCGTCGAGTAACTCCAGATAGGAAGCTGGGACAAGTCCTTTCCCACCGTGATCGTCAGTAATTTTGATCCAACCAGAGCCATCATCTTCCTCTAACACCTCCACGAGCATCCCCTCTGCAGAACGTATCAGCCCCCGTATATTCATAAGCGGATGGAATCTACTGGCCGGAAACACTCAGTTCGAAGGGGGAAGATGCAGAGAAGTCGAAGATTATTCGAGCCGACGGCCGTGCGGTTTCGCCATGCGGCGTGCTAGTTGGAACGAATGAGGAGGGTGTTGGGGTTTCTCCCATGTCACCAATAGATGATGCTGCGGCGGATAGGACAGGCTAGGCTCCCTACGGAATACACCATTTCAATTCACTCACTGGTGGTTTCAGATCTGGAGATCGTCGACGCATTCCGGCTGACCATTTCCGTGACCTTGTGATCGCCACGAATGCCGGTGCATTCCGCCGGAACCTTGCGAAATTGTTCAGAAGAAATGCAAAAGTTACTTGGTGCGGATTGGGCTACCTTCAACTCGCATTTTGAATGAATAGACAACCCACATGCTTTGCAGGTTTTCCCGAGTTTGCTCAGTCCCCAAATCGATGCCTTGTCGTCATAAATATCCCAGATATGTATAAGTCGATGAAGGCACGGTCTCACCTTGCAGTATCCGCATGCAGTCGGTATCGAGAATGACGAGCTCTTGAATGCATGTGGACTTGAACCACCAACATCATCTGGTCAAATTCAATTTTAGTCCTGTAAGCCACAGGCATCCAGGCATCTTCCTCGACATACCGCCCAATGCGGCTACGATCGTGTCAATCTCCGACCGAAGCACAAGCTCAGACGTTGAGAAGAACGCTGCTTGCTGCCGAGCGTCTAGATAGCCCTGCAAAACCCGGTTGACTAGGAGGAGACGCCTCAAAGATAAACCTCGTACGTTCACGGCATCCTCAATATTACCAAGGGTATGGTTCGCGGAATATGCCGCAACAAGGCTGTCGTACTTCTCTACTTCACCGCCTGTTTGACGGTGAGATTGATACCCTTGAATCAAAGGTCTATTGCCTTACGTTTTGTACCCAAGACAGGTTCCAGTTCCAGAAGCTTCGTGCGCGAGCGAGCAAGCTTGTTCTGCAAAAATACCTTCGGCGCAGGTTCTACGCAGACTTCGTCCTGTGATGATCTCAGCACACTAGGATAGCGGGATGATGTTCAAGCAGAACATACCGTATCGTAGTGACTGGCACAAGGCTCAAACACCCAGTCCTTCGGTAAGCTAAACGCTCTAAGATTCAAATCAACAAATATTTTCAGATCCTTCTCAGGCTGGACCCCATCAATGGCAGCCGTCGCGGAGGCGAGGCGGTCTTTCAAGACTTCCTGGTGTGCTAGCTGTATAGTTTGTGCTTGAAGCAAAATGGTGGCACAGCTCTTCACCAGCCTGGTCTGCAAGTCCTCTAAAGTGACATCGTAAGCAAGATTTAAGAGCTGACGTTGGGCTGCTCACGAAATGTCTGGAAATTAATGAAGTTATTAACAGTTACCCGGGCCTCAACGTAAAGTCACACACATCTTCGAGATTAGGTACGTCCTCGGTGTAAAACTTGGCCTTGACTCTGTTCGCAACTGCGATAGAAACCAAGTACACGCTAGGGATGCGCTGTCAATGGCACGAGTGAACTCTCTGGAAGATCACACGAACTTCTTGCTTGTAAGCATATCAATTCGTTGCTGCTCATATTGTCTTGCAGCACGATCAGCGTGTCGATCTTGGTGTTGCGCATGACCCTTCCGCAAGCTTAAATCAATTAACGTGGGGAGCAAGAGCGCGACCACAATACCTGTTTCTGACGATAGACTTCCACTTCTGCACAGTCTTCGTCATACTGGGAATCGCTGAGTTGGGCGCGCTCCCCGAGCACCTGACCGCGACATACCTTCTGCTTACTCTGCACCGATTATCAGAATCAATTTTGCCCGTAGTCACGGATGGAGCAATAAGAAGCACCGACTTTCAAGCGATCCTGATAAAATCGATCACGTTCTGACAGCAATTTCTGATAAAATAACATTTGCTTCGAAAAGAACATGTGAGTGCGTCAATCTTATCGGTTCCGACAGGCAAGGCAAACCTTTCTCTTGAAGTCTTCGTTGTGGCGTTCTAAGGCTCCAAGGGGTTCAGTAACTTGTGTCGCTATGTTTTCGGCAAGGTTGATGTGATCTTGAGCTGCGTTTGACATATTTGCGATGATTTGAGTATACGCATGATCGAGCGTGCTGCAGTAGCCCCAGTCCTTGAGACAAGGCTTTGAAACTTGGAAAGACATACCAACTTCTGTCGGATAGTGCCGTCAGTGCAAGGCTTCGTGGGACTATCCCCAGCGACAAGCGAGGCGGCAGCCTTGAGCTTCTTTTCTGTAGCTTTCTTCGCAAGAAGCTGAAGCTTTGCCGCATATTCGCGTTCTAGTGCTGCTTGATCACGATAGAGGTCCCGAACCTGGAGCAAGTGCGTCACTTGATGCGCTGAATGTCTCACACTCCCGACGAGAGCGCGACGTACATCAGTGACCAAGCCAAGATGGGCATCAAAGAGACTGGCGATTCGGTCCACTTGATCCTGGTACAGGGAATATCATAAGCGACGAGATCTGGCGCGAGGAAAGGGTATTGTGAATTATCAGCATTACCGGTAAACTTTGGCCAAATTTCTCGGCTTGCTGCATAATTGCTTTGACAACTACGCGTCCGAGTCGTTGGGGGCTTTAAATACAATATAGATCTAGGTTAGTAGTTGCGTTTCAGACTTGACAAATGTTTAGTTCTATAGATCTAAGTCGCATGACACAGGCTAACAATGACAGTGCTGCAATAAAACCGTACTAGTAATGACATCACGTGTATCTGTGCTGGGGCGGCCAGAGGACACAAACACAAATTTACACTGAGCAGCGCCCAAGAAAATGCAGTGATAGTGACTACTGTGGTGTCGGTTAGAGGCGAAGCTCCAATTGTTGACGGCGCTTCAGTTCACCAGCCTCAGATTGGTATTGACGTTGATGCGGATCTTGCAAAGAAGTATCTGCAGCAAATGCTAGAAGGAAGCGTGATTGCAATAGATTTGGGACGATTAGTACGCCTAATGTTTTGATACTAGCATAGTTTCTGACCCGCGTCAATCCGTATTGGGAGGGCGCTTTTGATAAAAATATCGCAGATGAAGGGATCGCTTCACTTGTCCGTGTCAACGTCACTGAGGGCAATTCTGATGTAAGTTCGCCCAGAAATGGTGGGGGACATGCTGGGACAGGCACTTCGTTTCATTTATGGAACGTGGGGCGGTGATCAAAAGGATTACATGAATGCCTCGAGGCTGAACGGAGAGCATACGACTACATAGCCGGGGTAGCAGGCGTTTGTCAAGTTTCTGTGTCATATGATCGCAGCGGGTGACCAGTCAATCATGTAAAGCCAGAGAGAATTCAGTTACTGCGGAGACTTACGTTCTTCGCTTTGTGAGAGAGGAGTGCACGATCTCCGCGCGGAGGGAAGGGGGCGCATTCGACAGAGCCAACATCCGCCAAACAATAACTCAAAATGAACGCCGCTCAAAGGACACCGGTCCGCAGTTCTCGGCCGAGTACGCTAGCAGTGTTTGCTGAAGGCGATGTGAACATACCGGATTGAAAAAAGGAGGACTGAAACTCCCAAGGTGCGGCAAGAAACACAGCGGGGTCTCTTGCCTCTGCTCAGTCACGCGGATCATCACCCGACACATCTGGGAAGAAGACCTTGAGCATTGACACTTGATCTTTATCGATGGGGAGACCTCTGACAAAGCGACGAATCTCGACTCAGACCTCGCAAGTGCCCATCGACCCGCCAATGCTCTCGGAGGAAGATCTCGACACTTACGAAGTTTTCAAGGGCCATAAAATGGCATTGCAGCTGCAGGGAACTGCAGGTTCCTGAAAACGCCACGGCCCCGATGGCAGATGAGATAAAATAACCTTAGCAGAGACTGCAAGAGATTTCTGGGGTGCGATGTCACCGGCGAACATATGTCAGGGACGGAGATGCACGAGTAGACTACGTGTACACGCTTGGATGCGCACGCTGCGGCCATAAGAAACTGCTCGAAAATCGTTCCCAGCAGCAAGAACAGGAGAACCAGATGTGAGAAAATGCTGACAAACCCCTCCTCTGGAGCCTCCACTCCCATTTCCTTTTCGCTTTGGACGAGTTTGGGCAAGTCCTGAAACTAATGAGCGTTCATCAAGATGATGGGCACGAGGCAGGAATACTACGCTTTTTCAAGAGGGTGGCATCTCCTTCGCATGAGCAAACGGGCTGTCGGCTGGCAGGTTTGTAGCCGTGCTTGGCTTCGCGCGGATTCCTCATGCCTAACCTGTGCCGCTTGCGAGGTTCCGTCATCTTTGACTTTTTTTTTGTGACAGGTCGTCTCGTCTCGGAAACAATAATTCTTCCGATCTGAAGTGGAAACCTGACGTCCGAGGCTTACTTCCCGGTAACTACGCCGAAGGTAATTGACCCTCTTTTTCACTTACCATTTTGACATGTGAGTACAAACAATGCAACTCTGGGCCGATCCCTCATTTTGGCACAGCAATCGATTGTCCCGAAAGGCATGCGATGAGCGTGAGGTAAAAGCCTGTTTCCAGGTATAAAAGGGATTCGAAAGTGATTCATGAAAGGGTAAGCTCACGAGTTTCACGTTCCTATCCCAGCACCCCCACTTCTTCTCAGTGTCACGCCCTCTTATCATTCACTATGTACCAAATTACCAGCTTCCTCATCACCTTGTGCGCGCTCTTCCTCTTGGTGCTTGCAGCTCCATTGCCATCAGATGTTGCATCGCTCAACAAACGTGTCACACACTATGGCAGAGTAAGTACCGCAGTCTTCGTATACCCCCAACCCCCCCGCTCACTGACTTCGACCAGGGGACATGGTTCAACGTTGGTGAGGGTGCTTGTGGTGACTGGAACGTCAACAGTGACTCCATTGTGGCCATTTCCGCCCAAATCTACGGTAGTGGAGGTAACTGTGGCCAGGTAAGTTACTCTCATGCCGCCTAGGAAGGTTACTAAAATGGCCCTCAAGTGGGTGCGCGTGACCAACACTGCGAATGGCCAGGAGGCTTATGGAATGACGCGCGATGAGTGCGAGAGTTGCGGTTCGGGCGATCTAGGTTTGTTCCCTTCCCATTTGTCTACATCAAGCTTCTCACATGCTTAATCTTGTAGATATGTCTCCGGGCTTGTTTGAGCAACTCGGTAACTTGGACACCGGTGTGCTCCAGATCTCCTGGAACTTCATGAACATGGACTGGTCTCCCTAAGTGGATCGCCATCAAACGATGCTCCAATTCCCGGTCACTCTCTGGGGACTCGACGGCCTGAGGCCATGCGCACTTACGACGGAATAGAAGATAGATGAGTTCACGAATGCACTTCGCTAGGAAGTACAAGAAGGATCATAACGTTTTGGCGATGTATCATTAAACGGTATTTGTTACGCCTTATTTTTTCTTTCACGCTCTGTTCCGCGGTCGGCTCAGGAAGCCACTGCAGACGGATAACACTATGTATCTTAGAGGTTGCTTTACGATCCTGCTGATTGTTGTTGCTGCGTTACCTTTACCCCCAATATATCTATTGTTGGCTTGTGGCACCCGTTCTGGGTCGTGATATTCGTCGACCTTTGGGTTTCGCAATAGTGGTCACGATGCACGTGACCGTTACGGGACGCGAGAAGGAACATTAAAACGTAACCCCTAATTTAAGTCCCCACAAGCCACGACGGGTCACCGAGTTTCCTGTGCATAATTGCCTGATTCTTCCACGAACCTTCGTTAATATTCTGTTTCATTCTCATCTACTGCTCGGATACCACGGATTTCGTATCGACATCAGTCATGGACACGAGGTTACCATCGCTGCCTAGTCCCTTCATATACGAAATGTCCTCTGCTTCGGCGTGGTTTCTACCAAAAGAGAGCTGTCCTTGAAGGCTTTTTGACCGATTAGCGATCCGATTTGTCCGCCGTCGGCCAAATCCAAGCTTAATGAACCCCCCTGGTCTTTAAGTTACGGCATGACTGAATTGTGTGTCCTGACGCTTGGCTTGTGACCTGTCCTGCAGGATTTTGACTGGTAGGTGAATGGCAGGCTTTCATTCCTCTCGATGGTGCACCACTCCATTGATCTGACACGCGGGCAACGTATGGCAGGTTTGGCCAACTTAGTGTTTTTTAGCATCGCACACTGGCACGGGATCCAACTTGAAGTGAAGCACGGGTAACTCCGTCTTCCGTACGATAGCCTTGGCTGTGCGTCGCCGTCTCTTTGCACAGGACGGCTCAATCAAACACCACTAGTGGACCCCCCCTTACAAACCCACAAGTTCTTAGCCTCGACGTACAGTAAGTGATAAAAAGCTGAATACTCTGCTAACAGGATTATCATTTGCAGTCGCTAGGACCCTTGTGAGGTTCACCCTGCCATTTACGGGCAGGCATATCAATAGAGTTGACCCACACGAGATCTAGACGCTCGCAATTCAACTGGGGAATAGACGGATGGAGATCACGGAAATTATCTGGTGATGGGTCACCATGAAGAAGCCTCATCAGGATGATGCTGGGCATCACCTGATGGCGTCAGTGATGATGCGACTTCTTCGACCCTCATATTTCCTTTCTTGCCGCCTTACCTGCGTCGCCTGGGCCTTCAAGAACGCAATATCGGTGGTCTGCTGAAGTCCGCGTTTTTGGCGGCAAGTGAACGCATGCTTCCGACTCGGAGTGAACAGGACCGTTGGATTTACTGTACCCAAGGATAAAATCACACGTGCATTCTACGAGCGGTAAACCAATATGGCTGGGTAATGTTAGGAACATCTCTGACTCTTCTTAACTCTAATTCATGAGGCTCTCTCGACATGTTCGAATGACTTCCCAATTTGAATCCATAGGAGTGCGTAACGGACATGATCACGGACCGACAAGGTCTCCTACAAAGGTACTTGTTATGTGAGTCATGCCCATCAGCGCCCAACGTGCCCTCTCTCCTCACATAATCGCTCCCGTCGTGTACCCTTGGATGAACTTATTGTTCAGCCTCGTCATCGTTGAAATTAGGGGCGACCAGGCGGTGACGCTGCGATGCGCCAAGCTCTGCCCTGAAGCCCTCGACCAGTTTGACCTACCGAAGCACCCCAGCGTAGCGTCTAATAAAAGATTGTCCAGCCCGGCGTCGAAGAGCAGGCTGGCCCAACGCCGCACATGCGACAATTCGGCTTTCCAATAAATTGATCCTCGAACACAAGTAACTCCAGCCCCTTAAGGGGCGCAGGATATTTGGAATTCTCGAACGAGTTCGCCTCCCTCATCACCTTTTTATTTCCATACGGTGCAGGCAAGAATGACCAGTCGAAAGTAGCTGGGAGGTGAAGGTGAGTATTGAATCCGAAAGGTCGTCTGACAGCTCCCACCTGGACTTCAAGTTCGCTTAGAGGGAGATTAATGTAGAGCCTTCGTTCTGCCGAATGGTCGGCCATCTTCGTGGGCGTTTCGTGGCAGGTGGTACGATACTGACTCGGATATTATATAGAGGGAAGAGATACAAAAGCAGCGTTCGATCTATGTTTGTTCGTATGCTCCCTTGGATCCCAGGATGTGCCTGCGGTAGTGAAAATCGTTATGGCAAATAGGTGTGGCGGTAACGGCTTCGGGCACGCGTATGCTTGGGGCGGTCGGTCACCGGTCACCCGCGAAAGTCAGTGAGGTAGTAGCCCCTGACGCAGTATTTCCTCATCGACGCGATGTCCGAGTATTATCCGAACATGAAGTCTGCGTCTGCGGCGTTCGCATGTCGGCAGGACCTGGGCAGGATCACCTCGCAGTCAACAAATTCGGTGCCTACTTTGTAGTTCTGCGCTGCGGTAACTTGTTGTTCAGCTGGGTTGGCTGATATCTGTCGAAGACAACATGAATCAGGCAAGCACGCGCTATGTAGTATTGTGAATCACAGAGCGGCACGAAAGCCATACAGACGGTCAGTGGTGTTAATACATTCAAGGGTGCTAGATCATTTACACGAGTATTCTGCGCAATGCGCATCCACTAGGGTCGTAAAAAAATTCGTACAAGTCCGTCAACGGGGTAAGCGTCAGCGATCGTAAGGCGTTAACCAAAAGTTCATGAAAAACAAGTCAAAAAATGCACGTGACATCAAACGAAGATTAGTATGCCCCATGAGAACGTGAACAGTCCGTAAGTCCAAAAGTTCCGGTCAAAAGGTTAGTCATCAGAGAGCGAAGCAGAACAGTGCAAGGACCACGCCGACGGAGGTCCCCCAACCGGGTGCATGTTTCTGCCAAGCGGCATTGGTCTGCGTTGGTGATGGAGAAGTAGACGCTGTCAGAGTGACCACTGTAGTCGACGAGGTAGAAACTGAGCTCTGGTCGAGTGCCGGTGCTGTCGCAGTCGGTACCGCGGTCGCCGTGGGATAACCAGATGCTGGCACAGGGGATGTAGTTCCTGGTGTATTCGGGCTAGTCGAGGGTGAATTGGAGGCAGGTGGTGACGAAGACGCAGGGGTAGTTCCAGTGGAAGTAGTGGGCGCAGTAGAAGTAGTGGGTGGAGCTGAAGACGATGCATCGTTTGTGATCGTAAATTGAGGGCTGGCATTGCCCGAGTCACCAAAGACTGTATGGATGGTGAACACCAGAGATAGATAGAATGGAATATGTTACTTACGGACAACAATATAGTCTTGTCTGGTGGGGACGTTTGGGACTGTAATCTGTGCTTGTCCAGCTGCATAGTTCAGGTTCGTGGCAAGTGGTGAATCTATTTCATGCGTCAGCGAACATCCTTTCGACCTCGCACCACTATCCGGTGTATATCAAACTCGTTCGGCGGTCTGGACGACAGACCCATTGATGAACAGGAAACTTACCTAGCATGAGGTTCTCGCTGTTGTTGTACATGTAGCCTAGAACCAGCATCCCGTTGGGATTGGAAGGATTGGAAGGCAAATTAGCGGTGCTCCTGTCACGGAACTCAGCAAGTGCTTCCAATATCAGAAAAAGAGACAGCACTGGCACTCACCACGTTACTGTTTGCTTGTCCCCCACATGCCAAACGCTGCTCGCTGTTGGGCTCGTGATCGGCGGATCAACAACGTCCCTCAGCGCCAACGGCACCGCAGAAACAAGGTAAGCCAGGGAAGTCAGCAACAAGACAAACGGCATGAACATCGTTAGCCCCTTCGTTCTGTGGTTCGTGTCTGAGAGAGGGAGAGCACCTGCAGCTGAAGAGCTTCAACCGGGCCAAGCTATTGTTGTTCTTACCGTTATTAACATAAGGCCGTGGGAATTGATGGCTATACTGGTCAAGAGCCTTCGTGCCTGATCACACGTTCAGATGAAGCATCCTCTGTGTTTCGGGCCAATGGCTGCCAACCACAAGACCACTTTTGTTCCCTATCCGCCATCAAGGAATCGATATGAACCACCTTAGTGTGAGCAGGTTAAAGAGTTGGGCAGTCCACTTTGCATGTGCCAAGTCTGAGACCTTGCGGGTCCATCGCCTCGCACACACAGATTGTCACAGAAGCAGGTGAATCTTCGCCCACGTCAATCACTTGGGAATGCCATCAAGAAGTTCTGCAAAAATAGCTTCACGTCGTCATACATCTTGATCCTCCCCATCCTCTGTCGCGCTCCAGTTACGACTATTGGTATAGGTTCAGCTTGTGTTACTGATTCAGAACTTTCCGGTCCTTGCGAGCAGCCAGAATGTCGTCCACATTATCAATGAAGGTGCTGTTGAACTTCGTCAGACGCTTGCCATGACTAACTGATAACGGAAATGAGCAACACATGTCTCTGCTTCAGCCGTGCTTCTCCCCTCCAGTCTAGAGCTGTTTCGTGTTCAACCTTCCGATCTGGCACAACTGCCAGGTGAGCGTAGAATGTCCTTGCAACCTGGTGCCCAGTGCCACTGCTCACTGGAATAGATTTTATCGATGGCTATGACGCTCTATTATTTGACATGATGCAGTTATGGCCTTGGAAATGACATACGGGCACCAATTGGGCTTCGTCCAGGGGTCTGCCCTATCGATGGCTGATTCGCGAAGTATTCATTCATCAATGCAGCTGCCACATAATATGATACTTATCCGTTGTCAAGCTCATAAGCGGGCGGAGACAACAAATATGAATGGTCAGGCTCCTGAAACTCGATAAATTGATGGCCGCTCAAAACATCCTACATTCATGAACTGATTGGTTGCTGAAGACCATCGGGACTAATCGACTAGCCAGGGCGCACCCGCGCTGGGACAAGGGTCACTGAATGGCGACCCTCTCCTCCTACATGCTTCGTGGACCCTGAAACAGTGCGGCTTTCATCTGAGAACGCTGCGTAGGAAGCTAGGAGACATGAATCAGCCTGCTACATCATACCGGTGAACGTAAATTCCGATCCATTTCCATTCCAGAAGTACGAAGGCAAAGCAAAGCGCGTTATGGTCCTTCCCTTCATCTGGATGCTCGTGTCACCACAGCAGTTGGAGCCGGGCCCGTTCCCTCTTCCGCGATATTCGTATCATACGCACGACGATTCAGGGCGTTGTTCTGGCTTCCTGCAATTCGCGTAGACTTTCGGACAGCGGGGTATTGCAAGTTGAGAGGGAAAGCGCTCAGATGCACGAATCTCTCTGGACCTTATTCAATTCCATGACAGCGCTCAATAACCCAGGCTCATGACCAGCACTGTCACCTACTCTCCACAAGCGTCATTGCGACTCGGCGAATGAAGTCGTCTTCTATGATACATGGCGTTGCGGACGGCCTCGAGTGGGTAAATACTCCCTGGCGATTCTACCAAGAACTGGCCTTTCCTTAACAGAACTACGCTTCGGTTAATGACAGGTATACAATCTCCTTTAGTCTCGATGCGCCACGGTCTCCGCTTCATCCACAGCAGTCCACCTTGATGCTCTGCGCCGAGCTACCACTCTTCCGCTAAACACCGTAGTCCTATCGAACCCTGGACTCAGAACAGCGGACTGCCACCGTTTGGCCTCATGCACCAAGACGAAATCGGCAGGGTCGCCAACTCGCGGCACCAGTCCATTATCCTTGCTCTTTGTCAGGTCAGCGTCTCCCCCACCCATTCCGATAGTTTCCTTTGAGGTGGTGGACACTGAGCGCTAATGAACATTACGTATCAGCCAGCTGGATGACGGATCGGTCTCGATACATACCAGGAGCTCCCTCCATTCCGGTTCAGTACCAACTTGGAAGAGCCCGACTCCTAGGCTCGCCAAAGTCAATGGATCGAGATATCCCTGAGGTGTAAACGCATTCTCGACGTTATTCACGCTCATTGCAACGCGAACACCATGGTCGCGCCATATCCTGGCAGCGTCGAGCGTCCGTCTTGCGAGCGGAACGGTCAGGGTTCCGTCTGTACTGGGCCGACCCATCATGTAAATGTCGCTTTGTGGGAGCGCGACGATCTCCAGCGGAAGCTCTTCCAGCTCCTTTCGCAGCCTCGCCCACTCATCTGACGAGAACATCCCGAGTCTTGTCGCGTGCCCAATAGTAACGCGTCTCTTTCCAGCGCTTGCCCTGGTCCACCCTATCAGCCGCATCTGACGTAGAGCTTCCCATACCATCGGTTCTGCGTTTGCGTCGAGGTTGTAATCGAGGTGGAAATCGGCGTGGAGGTTGTAGGCCTGAGCGAGTGCGAGGATGTGCGCGATATTCTTGTGAGCATGTTCGCGGGAGGGTTCGACCCATGGTGCAGAACCGACGACACCGATGCCAGGTTTTGTGAGAGCACTTTTGAGGAGGTTGAAGTTCTCGCCTGGTGACTGGGCTTCGAGCGATGGATACAAAGCCTCCTGGGCAAAGGCTCAGAGGTTTTCAGGTTACTCGTATCGCGACCAAACGACACTCTATCTCGCTCACCAACGATCTGAATATCACAAACTCCTTTCCACTCGGACTTGAGTTTCAGTCCGATGTCAAGACACACCATGTGAACGGCGGTGTCAATTTCCACGTATGCACGCATGACGGTGACACCGGCCTCGACGCTCTCACGTATCAGCCGTGTAGCACGAGCATAGAGGTCGGGTTGACGCTCTGGAAACCCAGCTTTCGCTTTGTTAGTGACACGCAGGGCTTCGGGGAGAGAGCTGATGATGCAAGAATGAGGTAGAACACGTCGATCAAGTACATAGCGGAACCGCTTACCCTGTGAGAAGCGGGTCGCATTGCTCTAGTATAAAGCATTTATCAAGGTGAATATGGGCATGACACAGGCTATGTGAGGCAAATGATATCAGGAATGAAGCGAGACTGGTTGTATGCTTACGATGGTAGGAGAACTCCCTCATCACCTGCAACCACAGAACAGTGATCCGGCACCTCTACATGTTTAGTTTCAGTATCAGCAGGAGCAATATTGTGGACGCGTCCATTGAGGCACTGGACATCCCAGAGCTGTTTCGCCAGATTTGCATCCGCGTGTGCGAGATGCACACGTCTTATCAATGTGTGCTCCTTGCTCATTCTGATAGTGATAGTGATAGTGATACTCCTGCTGAGAGGCCGTCTACTAAACGCGCTGTGGAACCTTTCAGGACTGCCAGATGAACGAGGACAATCTGAACCATAGCTTGAGATAACATCCAGGTTAGGCCCCTGAGAATGTGCTCCCGCATGATCTCACGTTGCCCATTCGGCGCGATCGAACATGAACTCAGCTGGTGGATGCGATAGTAACTGGATGAATCAAAGACTGAGAATTCGAGGACAAATATCACTCCCCATGCGTACGTCAGCTGCTCAAACCACGTTAATTACAGAAACGCAGATCAATCTGCCAAAGTCTTCCCAAACCATCCTACAGTCTGTTCCAGGCTTCCTTCGAATCCTGCTTTCACATCCTCATAGGCAAGGTTTGGACGACAAGCAAAGCCATGAGCAGTCCCTATACATTAGGTTTAATCGACGAACGATGCTACACCAGTACACCTAAACTGACCTTTGTAATCCTTGAATTCGTATGGCACAAAGTCGTCTTTGTCTTTTCGAGCTGCAAATATTGCTTCTGCCTTCAACCGCAGCTGAGGAGAGAACGCCGAGTCTTCTGCTCAGGAATGGTCTTGTGTTAGCTCAAGTGAATTACAAAAAAGGTGCTCAGCACTGACGCTCGGCACAAGCCCAGGCAGTAGGTACCTGTCATAATATTTCGGAGCAAGCATATGAGTTTCTAGGGGCAATCGAAGATTGGAACCATGCGTACGTCCATGGAGCTAATCAACGCCTCTGACAAGATTGAAGGGTGGCTTACCCCCTTGTTTTCAGGGCTTTTTTGGGGACCAGGGGGGGTTGCACTTCCGCACCAAAGCAATATCTAGTGTGCTGTGAGCAACATGAGTTGTACCACACTCAGCCACCTACCCTACGCCGCCGATTTTCTTATACTTGTTCTGTTCTCGAACAGTTTTGATGAACTACGAGGCGATCAGCAACAATATTTACACTGGAGCTTTCAGACCCACCTCGGCGGTACGAGGAACGACTACAGATGGCCGGGAGCGGAATATGACACCGAGGCTGCCAATGATGCGGGTGTACAGGCGAATCTGGTCCCACAGAGGCCAGGGACCAGCACGGTCTGGAAGCAACTGCGCCTCCATCCCATCCGGGGAGAGGATAGGTTGACTTGCAGTTGATGGGAAGGCGAAGTTGAGTATCCACGCAACTGAATAGTGAACCAGAAAGATACAACCATTGAACAAGTCTGGAACCCAGACGTCACAGGCAAGGTCTTTGGCGATCTTGTCTGCGAGGAGTTTGTTGTTGACCAATGCCAGGCCAAAGGCGTCCGTGAGCAGAACTACAGCGAAATCTTTCGACGTTGATTCTACTTGCGAAGAAGCACCGGATGCGAAGTAGGCATTTACTCCGTTCACTGGTGCCACAGAGCCGGTGGGCGTGCCCTCAAGGATAGAGCCTCTGTTACAGTCCGGGCAACTCATGGTGAGGGAGATGGGAGATTCGCGCTGTGCGATACAGGGTTAAGTAGTAAAAGAGCATCATACTTGATTTCATGATTTGGCGGGAACTTCACGTTAAGTCAAGTAGTTTTAGTACATGCTGCCGTCGGCGCGTGGGGTGGCGGCTGCTTATATTAGCTTACATTCCAGTCAGTACTCATCATCCGATTCGCAGGCAAGTTTCCAAAAGTGTTAAAGAAGCGCAAGAGCCATGTTGACCGATACCTTGGATCAATTATGTGGACCTAAGTCATGTACTTGCAAGACACGCTTCGCTCCGCTGCGGTGGTAGGAACAAATTTAAAGCGGACAAACGGTCAATCAAGGTAACTAGAAACTTGATATCTTACCTAGCGGACCCACAAGCACTTTGTTGACGTTTTTCAGTGTATTAATGGGAACTTACGTCTAGGGGGTAGGGACAGGTCAATTGACGTGTCATACGCGGATCACTTATTTTCAGATACATTCTCGCGTCCACGATTTTCACTCCACCAAAATGCGTGACAAGTCGAGGACGTCTGATTATTGGAAAGTCCGGCAGATTTTGACCGGCGATTGGACCGGCGATCAGTTTGCTTTGCGAATGACCTGTTGCAAGCCGCCAGCGCTTCATAGGGTTCATTGAGTTTGAAAGTTTCGATCCTACTCACCGTACATAATTGACCTTTCCATTGCAGTTGAACTCGACGAAAGACATGGGGTTGTGTGCTAACGGCTCTGAGGGTGATGAGTGCGTAGAGGGAACGTTCATTTGAGACGATGGTAACGTCGAACACGCGTGACACATCATCAGAAGCCACTGGCACGGACCGGCAACAGACCGTACAGAACCCCAGAAGACCTGGGACATAGGGCTTCACTATGCAATAGTCGCTGTTGGAAAGTAAAGGCGTTTAGTGGAAGAGTCCTCTAGCGTCGCCGCTGCGTCGGTGGCGTTGCGCCTCAATTGTGGGGGTGCATGGTCAAAAGGAAGGCAATTTGCGAGCTCGCCTGGGAAGTCCGCCATGTAACACCGGTAGGGGTCTTAAAGTGACAAGTGGAATCCGTGCCATGCATAAGTATGTACCCGATTCCAGGGTCACGATGGACCCGGCTTTCTCTTTTTTCATGTGCCAATAAGTATTAGTGGTCGGTGATGGCTTCGACGCGGAGCGCCAGCGAATTTAGACTAACCCCACCTCCAAGTTCATGCCTAGCTATCTTGATAGCTCACCAGCTAGGTTTTCATGTCCCTAGGCACGCACAAACAATTCCTGGGGCATAGTATTATGCAACCCAAAGCTCGCAGTGACGAGCAGGATGACAAGGAGCTAGAGGCTTTGGGCTATGCGCCGTCATTCCGACGAGAGTTCTCCAATCTAGCCACGATAAGCTTCGCGTTCAGCATCATGGGCGTATGCTCAAGCGTTGCTAGCACCTTCAACACCCCATTGCTCCTTGGAGGACCGGCATCTGTGACGTGGTGCTGGATCCTCGGTGCCACGAATTGCTTAGCTCTGGCTAGTAGCATCGCTGAAATTGTCAGCGCATTTCCGACTTGCGGAGGGCTTTATACTGCATCTGCGCAATTATGCCCGAAGAAATATCGCGCAAGGGTCAGTGTCTCCAACCACCCATTCTAAAAGTTCGTTGACAGATTCTGTAGTAGGTAGGCTGGGTCGTCGGCTGGCTCAACATTCTTGGTCAATTCGTCGGTCTATCGTCCACTGAATTTGGACTTGCCAACATGATCCTTGCTGCAGCATCTATCAACGGGACATACGAAATCACTGCTGGCAAGGTCGTCGGGCTCACCACCGGGCTTCTGATCATTCACGGTTTGCTCAACTCGCTCAAAACCCGACATCTCGCGTATTTTGCAAGTTCTTTCGTTTTCGTCAACTTGGGGGCCACCTCCCTGATCATCATCCTTCTTCTCGCAATGACTCCTCGTTCCGAGATGCACCCAGCATCATACGTGTTTGGCACAGAGGGCCTTATCAATGGGACGGGAGGATGGAATACCGGAATCAGCTTCCTTCTGGGGCTTTTGAGTGTTCAATGGACAATGACAGGCTATGATGCAACCGCTCACATCTCAGAAGAAGTCCGTCGTGCTGCTTACGCTGCACCAGTAGCAATCACCATTGCAACCATCGGCACAGCGATATCGGGCTGGCTTCTCAACATCGTCCTCATACTCTGCTCAGGACCGATCTCCGACCTCCCCGGTCCCTCTGGCTCCGCATTCCTCGCAATTATGGTGCTGCGAATGGGATCTCGCACAGCTCTCGCTCTATGGTTCTTCGTCTGTGTCACCGCGTTTTTTGTAGCACAGACAGGCCTCCAAGCGGGCTCCCGCACCATTTACGCCTTCAGTCGCGACCGCGGCCTTCCGGATGGCGGGTTCTTTGGGCGCGTAAGCCAAGGTACCCAGACCCCCCTCCGCGCCGTCTGGTTAACCGTCGTCGTGAGTGTCCTTCCGGGCTTGCTCGACCTAGCCAGCCCTATCGCCGCAAATGCTATCTTCGCTATGACTGCCATGGCTGCGGACCTTTCCTACATCATTCCCGTCATCCTTAGACGCATCTTCCATTCCCACCCTGAAGTCCAGTTCAAACCCGGCCCCTACTACATGGGTGACGGGTGGCTTGGGGTTTTCGCCAATGTCTGGTGCACAATCTGGACGATCTTCGTTTGTGTGTTGTTTTCGCTCCCGACGGAGGAACCTGTAACACCGGCGAACATGAACTATGCAGCGCCAATCACTGTTGCTGTGATTGCTTTCTCTGGACTTTGGTATGTGTCGGGTGCGCATCGACATTACCATGGTCCTGCATCCAATCTGCCAAACGAAGGGAAAGGAGGGGACATGGATGTAGATTTAGATGAGAGGGATGCAGAAAGATTAGAGGTTGATGGCAAGGAAGAAGCATAATTGAATTGTATCCGAGTGTCATTGGTGTGCCAACCTCGCAGTCAGATCCGCTGCGAACTTCCAATATTGTACGTACCCGTAATGATTCCTTGTCCACTGCGCCGCTGCCGGTCCAGGTCATCCGCAGCAGTCGGGTGGCCTAAGTATTTTCTGACGGAGAGAACGCCAAGATGATTCCTCAACCCCACTCTCGTTCGCCATGTTCACCACCAACCGTCTTCTCCTCTGTCCGTACACCGACGCTGACCTAAATGACCTGATGAGGCTATGGAATGATCCACTTGTCCAGCGACTTGCCACCACTGATGAACTCGGGCCTCGCGGTCCACGGTTCAAAAATACTATCCGCAATCACATGGACCGCGCAATGTTCAGTGCTATCATCAGACTCAAAGAGACGAATGAGTTTATGGGTCAGATGACAGTACACGTTCTCGAGCAAAAGAATCGCGATGGAACGTACGGCATCTGCCTCCTCCCCAAATTTTGGAGTTATGGCTTCGGTACTGAGGCGACGCAGTACATCGTGGATTATTCGTTCAGATGGCTGGGGCTACAGCGGATGTCGTTGACCGTGTTTGCGAATAACGACAGAGCCATCGCGGTTTACCAGAAGGCGTGAGTATGATCTTCAACTGTGGCATTGCGATTGTTATTTATTTCTATCATCAGCGGTTTCGTGATGGAAGGTCGAAAGCGGGCCTGTGTCTGGGCGAATAATCGATGGGAAGATACCTTGTTCATGGGTGTCTTGCGAGATGAATGGATAGTAAGGCTGTCCATACTACAGCAGTGACGCCAAGGTGCACGGTGGTAGATATTGAGCCAGCGGCCACGTACCTGTGGACACAGCTAGAATCCCTCCTACATCCAGCAGTAATCCGAGACCACACCGGTAATGGTGGTCTTTCGTGTAGCTAACCTGTACTCATATATAATATAGTTACAAGGAGGGTGTGTATGCAATACAGGCCATGCATGCAGATAACAAGGACATACCAAAGCGCACTGAGATATCATAAATCGTCACGGTGCATACCAAATCACACCACGTCCGTGAAATAATCCGCCAGAGACTCCTGAATCTCCTTCACCTTCCCAGCAGTCGCTGCCAAAGCATTATCCTTGCACCATGGCATCCCATCCAACAGACCTTGGGTCGGTATCTCGCGCTCTACCAGTGCCTTCAAGATACTCTCGGCAAGCATCAGCTTCCCGACCACGTCTGCATACTGGAGGGGAAGCACTTGTTTGCCCATGTCCATGGTCGATCGCCAAAGTCCCGCCCACGCCTGATTACACCGCACTTGAGCACCACCTGTGCATCTTGGGTTGTGCTGAAGTTGTGGAGGCTCGTTTGGAAGACGCTCGTTCAGGCGACCGAGAGCATAGTGCCCAGATAATAGCCTGATACGCTGGGTTCGGGTAAGCAGGATGTCCGCGTCCCAGACCTCACGCCCTTGTAACAGCATAGACTGATATGCCAGGCCGAGAAGTGGACGGAGGCTGAGGCGCTCTGCCATCCCGATGGCGAGAGCAACGTCCTTCCCAGACGCAATGAGCCGCTTCCATCGAATAGTAGCCGCCTCTAGGAGATCTCGTTGTTCGCAGAGAGACGCAAGCTCCGTGAGCTGCACGAGACTGGGTCCCTCCACCTCGTCAATATGAGAATGCATAGGACGCATGTATATCGTCTTGAGCTTGTCAAGAGCCCAGCCCTCCGTTGCGCGGAACTCGTATTTGTGCGTGATACGGGCGAGATTAAACAACCTCAGGCTGATAGCCTTTGTGGTCAAAGCGGCCTCGAGTTCATGTGGACTGTATAGAAGCATCATGTTAATTATAACACCGCCTGGCGACATCATGCGAATGTACGTACAGGGCGTACAAGGCCCAAAGGAGGGAGCGGATTTCGTCGGCAGTATCCCCTTGAAGCCTAATTGGGTTGTCGTCGCTTTCGCCTTCGGGTCCAACCGTAACGCTGGAGTTGCTTGAGGTACTGGAACTAGAGCGTAGGTCTGAGTCCAGAGAGAACATACTGTCGAAGGTTGACTTCTCCTTGGTCAGTGCAGAACGGTGCACCTATTTCCAACTTCGGCATGGCATTGAAACCTTTGAGAATGCACGAACTGACCTTGAACAGAGTGTTCTCCACGAGTAATACGGTGTTGCCATCAGAGTAGTAATATGAGGGGTCTCGGGAGGGTATTGGGATGGAGAGCTGGAGTTGTAGTTTCGGTGTCGAGGGGCTCACGTTCCCAGAGTGCATAAAGGTGCTCGTGAGATATACTTCTGCAGGTAGGTGCGCCATCAAGCTCGGAAGACAACCATGAAACAGCGGGCAGTGATGGGTACTGGTGGGAAACCCGTTACAGGGAACATCTACCTCGCGAGAGATAAGATAAGATAGCAATAACACCACACCGCCATTACACCGCCATAGACACCTTAAGGCTGAATCCTCCCCGTGCTTGGGTCAAAACTCAACGGATCCTTGGGTGTGGATGATGCAGAAAAAATAATATATCATAGTCTGTATTTCTACACAGTTCGCGAAGAAATGCACAAGCCACATCATACGTGATGATGGCCCGACGCCAGCCAGATGTATTCCTAGAGTGGCAAATGGAATGGCGAAGAAAAGACGAAAGTGCAACGAGCTCGAGTTTCGTGGGGATGATAGAAGAGGACTCCAAGAGGAGATGAATATGATGATAAAAGTGAAAGATGCGGGAGACAGCTAGGATAGCGAGGACAACCAGGCGAACGTGTGAGTAAATGAAACCGGAAAGTTCGGATCGAGGGGGAAACCAAAGCTGCAGAGTTCTAGCGAAGAGTACATGCGAAGACGGAGAGCATAGTAATTTGTAGGCGTACATACATCGATTGTGTGAATGCTTTGACGGCTTCGCCGCGTACAAAGAACATGTTGGAATGAAGATGGTTGGCTGCGCTAATACAGTGGTGCGAGAAGGATCGACAAAACGAAGGTCGCATAGGTGCTGGCACAGTATCATCACGATTCGAGTGCTTTGAGTTCTGCTACGAGTCGCTGTTGGGAGTGATCAATAATTGGTAGGATATTCATGAGCTGGGACGTACCTCGGCCTCCTTCGCCAGATGTGCGGGGTCTATGTCCCCGGCTTGTGCCTGCTGGCCAAGCTTGATACCGTACTCAAGCAATTGCTTCATGTAGTATGGATTTATGATAGTCTCATCGCTCGCAAGTAATGCCTTCGCTGGAGGTACTTCAGCTGTAATCGCTAAGTCAGAATCAGGTGCTTGTATACCGAGTGATGGGGTGCTCACGTTCTCGCATGGCCAGCCATTCCTGCTCGAGCAGTTCGGGGATAGCCGCGCGCTCCTTCGGGTTCCGCGCCAAACAACTCCTCATGCCACGAATCACATCAGCCCTAACAGGCCGTTTCAAATGGTCGAGTTTTTTGCGCTCTCCGTTCTTGTTGACGACACTTGGGACACTATAGTCCGGGAACTCAATGACGTGGGCAAGGTCGGGGATGGCTTTCATCTTTTGGTAGACGGAGAGGTGTTGGAAGGGTGGCTGACCATAGACCATTTGATAGAGGATGCAGCCAAGGGACCAGACATCGCTGGGTCGGCCGACTTTGAGACGTCGCATTCCGTCCGGTAGTTCAATGGCTTCTGGTGACATGTAGTTGACAGTACCGATCTAAAGGGTATTCAGCCGCGCAGGACAACACACAACTGAAATTCCGCACCTGATGGTCTCGTTGAATGTTGGTCGTATCATTGGCGATGGCATTGGCGATGCCGAAATCAATCAGCTTCAGCTGCCCTCGTACAAGCACGAAGTTAGCCGGTTTCAAGTCCGAGTGCACGATCTTCTCCTCGTGTATAACATGCACCGCTTGCAACATCTACAATATCCACCTTCAGTACTGCAGGGCAATGATCTAAGACGGCTTCCGGCGTACCTGTTGCCAATAATATGATATCCAAACCATGTTCATCGGCTCCTTCTGTTGCTCCTGCAATAATTTCGCCAAATCGATCTCGCCACACTCCATCACCAACATCAAATGCCCCTTCGTCCCACCCGGCCCAGCCTTCACCTCCGAGTCAAACAGCTGGATGATCCGGTTGTTCCCTTCTAGTCGTTTGAGTAGCCCGATCTCGTTCATGTACCCACTCATCGTCTCTGCGTCTGTCTTGTCAAGCGACACCCGCTTGACCGCATATATCTCGTTTGTGGCATTCATCACCCGGTACACGCGTGACGATCCGCCTTTACCAATGAGATCAAGACGCGCGTATACCTTCTTGTTCACGACGATGTTGTGGCTCCGCACAGGTACTGGGGCTGGGGCAGGAGCTGGTGGCGGCGGTGCTGGTCTCATCCGGTCCCGCTGCAAGGCCTTGAGCTCCGACTCGCTGTCCGCGAGCTCCTCGCCAGCGGCCCAGGTCTTCCCATTCTTTTGGACTCCAGTGCCAGCGGGAGGCGCAAGCGTGCCGCTCGTTGTTGGCGGCTCAGGAGCGGTAGGGCTACGGCGGTGGTAAGCTTGTACCTGTGCTTGAGACTGAGATGGAGGTTGCAACTGAACTGCAGGGAGCGGTTGTTGCTGCTGCTGCTGGAACGACGACAGAGCCTTGCTTTTTGGTGATAGGCGCGTCGGGAGATACTCAACCGCAGTAGGAGATCCAGAAGCTGGCGGCTCGAGCGCAAGCGTGCGGACGGTATCCGAATCACGTCGATGGTGCGTCTGTGTCTGCGCCCGGAGATGTGCTTGAGACATGTGTGTCGGGGACGGCGACTGACGAGGCTGAGCTGATTCATCGATGATGAGGTCCTCCATCTGCCTCCGAGCGTATTCTGCGGCGTACTCTGCGTGGAGCAGAAGAAATCGAGGTCAGCCGGGTTCGTGACGGAACGGAAGGCAACAGTTAAAAAGCCGAACCTTCTTGTTCAGTTGTCACACGTCTTACGCGTGCAGAGTTGAGGCCTAGGCTTGATCCAGGTCTGGAAGCGTATTGACTTGATGGGAAGGCTGCTTGAGCTCTGGGCGAAAGACGATCTTCCGCTGGATTTGGCGCTCAGAGTAGCTATCATGAACACCAATCATGTAACATACCACCAGAAGCATCACTGAGGCTTGCGGATCGCCGTGGGCGAGTGCCACTTGATTGTGTAACAGGGGGGACGTAGCTCCGTTGTCGAACCAAGCCATTCACAGGTTGTGGCTCCTCACCACCTGCAGGGTAGACATATTTAAGCAAAGTCTCTCGGCATCAAGGCCAAGGACACCCACCAGTATCAGTTTCGTCTCCCCCGTAATCGTAAGCAGCCTCGTTCTCGCTCCCCTCATGTTCGTTAATTTTATCAAATCCACCCGCACCCACGCCGTATTTTGCGCCCATCAAAATCCGACCCGCCCGGCTAGGACCTGGCATTATTTGCCTCCCAGGTTGTAATGGTGGGCGAGACACGGCATTAACACCGGACACGGAAGATCCGTAGGCGCGTGTTGGGAGTCCTGATATTGCACGTCCGTCGACTTGGCTCAGTGATGCGGATCGACTGGCCAGTCTGGGTGATGTGCGCTTTGGTGCTCCGCTATCGGAAGACATGCCCTCGGTGCCATCAGAAGAAGCAATAATGTTCTCCTTTTCCTCTTGGACGCGCATGTCCCACTCCCCGCGTGCACGAAGCATATCATCGCGTTCGTCGACCTGCTGCGGCTCACGATATTCATCGAGAGGTACGCGCTGTGGTCTGCCGAGTTTACGGCCAGTACCACGAAGGCCGTTAGACGTGGGAGCACGGAGGGCGGATTGTGCAGCTGGTGTTAGTGCTGCAGGACCAGAAGCGACACGTTGAAATGATCGCACGGAGCTTCCAGTGGCTAACGACTGAGCTCGATGTTGAAGCTGGTCAGGTGGCGCGCTGTGTTGTGAGGGATAGCTCTCAGAGCGTGAAAGTGAGTTACGACGAGGAGGAGCTGGCGAATTAAGTAATATCGGTGAGGGAGGTTTAATATAGGCATATGAGGCTATCTGTGCGGAAGTTCCGGGC
This sequence comes from Hydnomerulius pinastri MD-312, assembly GCA_000827185.1. Classification (NCBI taxonomy): domain Eukaryota; kingdom Fungi; phylum Basidiomycota; class Agaricomycetes; order Boletales; genus Leucogyrophana; species Leucogyrophana pinastri. Next base: position 533,421 of record KN839854.1, on the reverse strand, counting down.
GGCGAGGATGATGGCTTATGTGCGAGTGGGCCATCGAGGAGTATCTCATGAGGTGTGGGCGGGGTCGAGTTATTGGACCGCGAGGAGCCTTTTGATATGCGGACATAGTTACCCGCAGAATCGAGCTCATAATCGAATGAGAGCTCGATGATAGACGAGTCGTCGGATGGCGAAGTAGATGATTGGCGGTTGTTCTTGGGTGCATCAAGGGCGGCTGTTGGCGGTGTTCGTGGTGGCGAGACGCGGTGCTCGCCATGTGTTGGCGATATAGTTCGGGTTGTTGTCGAAGGAATCATTGACCTGGAGAGTTGAACTTGACTTACGAGGTGGCACTATGACGAAATAAAAAGGGAAATATGGTGATGACAGAAAGCGATCTCACAGAGCAAGTACGACGACAAAAGACACGTCGTGAACGTTGGCGACGACGATGGCGAAGACGAAGAACGAAGAATTGAAATTTCTTTGTGTTCGTTGCTGGCGATTCGAACAGACACGAGGCAGATACGCGGTCACGTGCGGGGTTGTAAATTCTTCTGGGACCGTGTTGGTCCGCCATGGCGGCCATGCCACAATGATGTTGGTCCATGGACCTTCACTTGAAGTCTCCCTCCTCCACATCGAACTTTTAACTCAAACCCAACGGACAACTCCTCAAGCATCTTCATACGTAGCTTGTGCGACATGACGAAGTTGATCTGTATCAACACTTGCAGTCCCTCAAGCCTGCCCTGCCCGTGCCCAGTAAATATCAGCCACATCAGAGAACACAGTCAACACGATTTCCCATCTCAAATGACTTGCAATACACCTCAAAGGCGCTCTTGATGATTACCCTCGACACGCACCTGATGCTGCTGGACAAATGTTATCTCCCAGGTTTCGTTGCATCTTCACGCCGTTTGAGGGGCTTCAAGGGATAGGGAATGGTGACTGGGCCGCAACGACCTGTTCGCAAGCTAATCACCCCCTCCTTGCGAGTTTGCACGCGAATGCACGCTCGAGTCCATCCTTTGGCATCTTCTCTGCTTCGATAGCGCACGTTGACCATGACATAGTCCCCGCCACCCGCAAGTATACATCGTAAGCCCTCGCTCCGAACTGGACAAGACCTCGACGATAATCTGTACTATCTCACTGATCGTATACCTGGTTCATCGTGATACATGACACGTGCATCAAACGTACAAGGACCTTTGCGCCAGTAGAATGCGATCACTGATGCTAGAATGATCCGATCATCCTTGCGCAGTGGCACTAGTGGCTCATGTCCATGATTGCGTTAAATGTGAGTACAAATTGATCTGGCCCAGACCGTGACATAATGGAGGGAAGTTGGAGAGGCGCGAAGGCGACATTCGTCGGAACTTCCATGGAGACTTGGACTCGATGCGGTATACGACCAACTTGAGTGGTGTTTTAATGTTAGATCCGACCGCTATCTCCTATCAACCTACATACATGATGCAACTTCGTTTTATCGTTCTACTTCCACAAGCTCCAGTTGCGGTCAATCTCGCCTGCATGTGTCAAATAGAGACAAACCCCTACCACGTGTCGGGCACCACTTAAACCGAGAGACGGTACTCGGCACTGGGCAGGACGTGTTTTTCTCTTGAAGTAAAACAATGAACGGCCGTCGCTTTGGCATCGAGAACCAGCTGGGGGTAGGGGGTGGTACGGTCTCTCGCGAGGCTCAAAGAAAGTGCGTCTCGCGTTCAGATGCTGATGCGCATCTCAATCATTGCACTTATTTGCAATGAACTTCCAGCCTCGAGAAAGCGGAAGAACTCTGTCGCAAGCGCAAGCCCGAGAAAGCGCTCCCGTATCTATTTAAGGCGATGGAAGACGATAACAACCTCGACGCGTTCATCCAGGCTGCGTTCCTTTTTCCTCTTCCAGAGGCGGTTAAAGTCTTGGAACATGCCGAAGAAAAAGGTGAGCCTGCCAGTGACGTGTTAAGTGGATTGGGGCAAGACGTTTTGGCCGCAGGACGTTTTGGCCTCAAACGACGGCTGGAGCCGAACTGTTTCGAGGACGGCAGCAAGTACGACGGCTGCTTCTACCAACTTCTCGAGACCAGGCCGTACATGAGGGTGCTCCAAGCGCAAGTCCGTCTCTACTTTGAGAATGGACAGTACGACAAATCTGCGTGAGTCCCTATCTTTCGATTGCCGTAATCTCATGACGCCTTTCTCACTTCATGATATAGGGCCACCGTCATCGAGATGCTGCGCCTTTGCCCGGGCGATAACTTGGGCCAACGGACATGGCTCGGCTCTGTTCTCTTACTTACAAAACGGGCCTCCGATGCGCTTTCGTTCTCGCAAACATGGCTGAACCCTGACCGTCCAGATGTAATCCCCCGAGGCGGCACCAGCTTCGGCCCACCTTCCTCCCGATGCCTGCCCGAACCAGCCGAGGAGAAGCTCTCAAAATATGGGAACGGGGCAATGGCACATAATGCAGCGGTGTCAGCCTTTAAAGTGTTTGGTGACTGTGAACTCGCAAGGCAGTACCTCCGGATTTCGGCTCGCATTAACCCGATCATTTTGACGAAAATATTGGCAAAGATTGAGAAACCGCGTGGGTGATACGCTCACCATCTGTTTCGCCGTTTGGTGTGCCTGATGGGGCTGGCTTTTCTAGGTAGCTTGAACATGAGTGCTCGGACATTTAACGGGCCCGAAGACGCCCAGGATTACTTGTTCCTAACGCAGGACGTGTGGATGGAGGCTGACGTGTGGGAGTGGGCCAACAGCGTTCAGGACGCTAAAAAGTTACTCTTCAAGTCCTGCGCAAATGCTGAGTGTGGAGCTGTCGAAACAGACGTAGCGCAGTTCAAGCGCTGCGCAGCTTGTAAGGAGGTATGCCAGCGGCGAGAAAAACAGAAACCTTCGAAGAAGCTGACGGAGGGTTATCCAGGTGGTGTATTGCAGCCAGCCGTGCCAGAAAAATGATTGGAAAACTCACAAGCCGAGTAAGCTTCTCATTTTATCAGATTATATATATCTCGCTTTCTGATCGAGAAATTATTGTTTACAGAATGCCAGCACCATAAGAACCTCAAGGACACGATTCGCGCGTTCCAGACGGGAAGGCCACCCCCGGAGAACGCATTCCCGATGGCCTCCGCGGACTTTGCGAATGGTAGGATGTTCATGCACACCGCCTAGTTTTTGCCATCGGCAGGAAATAATATCGTTTGGAGCATGAATGATAGCGAGACTCACACGGGGGACAAAAAATCCTCTCACCAACATCCATTGTTTGGAACCAGATCATCATTGTAAATTAGCAGTACATTTCATTTGCCGTAGATATCCTCACTGCTAATACAGATTGCGAGACGCGAGCAAGCTTGGCGACGGATACTACAATCGAGAAGGAGAAGTGTGAGTCGTCGTTACATGTCGTAAAAAATGAAACCCCATGGCTTAAACCATGAATCTTGTGTGCGAGGTGAATCTTCCTGAGATATGGCTGATAGGACATGCTCAAGCGCTGACCGCCTGGGCAGCTTTCCCTAATTCTTCCCTTTCAGCGTTCTCCGAAGGGCCAGTTGGAGATGTCGGGTCCTCCTGGTCCTGGTCGCCTCCTGAGTCGTCGGCCTTATCTTCTGCTGCATTGGGATTCTGGATTTTCGCGAGTTGCTTAGTGACGAACTTGACATGTGCACTGAAGTTCATCGTGGCGCTCATGACACCCCTAGGGGATGTAGTCAGTATTTAAACTGCTGAGCGAGTTGAGCCCGTTCCTCACTTAACAATGCCATTTTGATCGATGACGAAAGTCGTGCGAGCGTCGGTCAAACCGAACATACCCTTACCAATGCTATAGGCCTTGTGTGCAGTACGGTCTGAATCGCTCAAAACCGGGTACTGTGCGAATGCATCAACGAGTTTGAGCGATTCCCCGTTCAGCAAATCCATCCGCGAGACTCACGGAAAGTTTGTTCTTTTCAACAAAAGTCCTCTGTTTCGGCACAAGGTCAGGGCTGACGCCGATAACCAAAACATCTGAGCGTTTGAATATCTCCTTCTCTATATCATGATCGGGACGTTGCCCGCGGTTAGGTCACATAAGCCCCTTTTCCGAACAAATGGTACGCACCAGCGAGCGCATCGCGGAATTGGCAAGCCTCGCGGGTGCAGCCGTACGTTCCTGTTGTTCACAAACGCATAAGGTCAGTATGAGATGGAAAACGACAGCCTGTGAAGTGCAATTTACCAGACTCGGGGTAGAAGAATAACGCGATCGGTTTCTCCACGCGCTTCCCTCCTTCTTCAGGTGGAAACTTAAACGTCTCACCGTTGGAATCTGAGATGGAAAAGGATGGTGCTTCCTTATCGATAAGAGGGTGTGGTGCCATCGAAAAATGATTCTGAATAATCGAGGACGTATGATCAACCTAGCCGTTGTTTGTCAGTGCCAGCTTGGGTGAGAATCGCGGAGACTGCGTTGGTGTGTAATATATTTAGGCCGCTTTGCCTCGGCGGTCTCACGCAAAACCACAATTCGACATCGAAGAAAGGGTACATATATACACAATCTTTCTAATCTCTGATTGAGTACAAGAAAGCTGACTTCGGTCGATATCAGATATCCGAGGAAAAGTCGTCGGTGAGACTTTTAGAGTGCCTTGATGGGTGTGAACAGGGGTGTGAGTCCTTACCTGCGGCAATACAAGAACGCTCAGCGAAACCTGCCAGACGACGCCACAAACTATCGTGTTGTATTAGTAGATACGATGTGAGTTCTGCCCGAGGATATGGTAAGAGATTGTTCTCCTCTCCAGGGATCCTGACTTCAGGTAATGTGTACATTGCGTGGCGGGACGATACCCTCGATTGATTTAAGTGTGAAAGCAACGGCAGCGCGGCTGCTGACAGCGCCCAGTCGCCAATGGTGATAAGCGATACGAGGAGGATGGGGAAAGAATGACGAGTTTGGCTTCTGGCCACCAGTTGATGCGACACCATCCATTTCAGCATCCGACCTATCTGACAACGATGGGGAAAACCTTCCGGATTCCACGGAAGATCGAGCATGAGAAAACGAACGTGCTTGGAGGGCGACATTAGCAAATAGTGAGCGTCCATGCAATCAGAACAATTTCAGTGAAAGAGTGGGGTCATAACCCGTTTCGACGAAGAAGCTGCAGGCGAGTCCTGGGATAAGGTTGAAATTGTTCCCACCAAGGTTGATAATCGAGTTCACGGACGGCAGAAACGCATCAAGAAGACTCCGACGAGGAAGACGCGTAAACACCGAGGAAATTATGGTTGCATAGTTATCCAGCAGATTGATGGCCAGATACTTACAGCTGACCAATGGGGCAGGACCGCCGGGCAAAAGTCGGGGTCTTTGCGATGAGTGCATGGACTTGAGTCCACAAATTCCGAGACGAAACTCCAAGGGGATTATGCAGTGAGGATGGATTGATGGACGACAGCACTTGACAGCATCGACAGGATGTTTACCGTGATCATAAAATAGTGATATAATGCGTAGAAACCAGACTCAAGGTTTGGGCGGACCCATCGCCTCTGTAAGCGCGTCATGAGTACCATGACGCTAAACTACCAATCAGAAAATATTTAAAGAAAGAACGTACCTGCGTTCAACTCCGCAAAACGCTGACCCACGCGCTCGGAATGCTTCAAGAACTTGTCAGAGCAGTTGAGCACACATTGCTCCTGAAAATCGTGTTAATTTGGGCGGTGGGAGAGAGCCTCGATAACCATACTTCTTTTGATGACAATGCCTTGCTAGTGAAATCATTACAGCATGAGTTGAAGCATCTTTCCACCAGGCCTGAGTAAAGACGCAAAAAGTCTTGCATCTGGCAAGAAGGCAAAGCCAATCAGGTTCGAGAACTGGAACTGGGTGAAATTTCACATACCTGTTTTTTTTCGATGATTTTCGTCATGTGGGCCTGCTCTGCAGAGTTGAACTGTGAGAAATCCATGTTGCGAAAGGGACAAGTGAAAGAGTGAAAAGAAAGAAATTGAGTGCTGTGGTGGTTCTTTGGAGAAATTGCAAGTGAGAAATTAAGCAGTTGGACTTTGTTGGAAGCACGTGGTTCGGTATTAGGCGTGGCGTGGGCGAGAGATAACTTTTCGAATACAGATTGCGATGACTCGCATCAAGAATCTGGTGGACTCCTCCTCCAAGGACTTTCTCAAGTTCCCCCATCCTGTCGCGATCTTGTCGCTCAAAAAATTCACACTGAGATAAGGAACCTAACATTCGGTACTGAACCCGTTATTTCGGCTTCTACACGATCTGCAAAAGCCTATATAGTCCACCTCGAGACGGAATAGAAAGTAAGCACACAACTGCCCTCGGTCGATCGTTTCGTCTTCAACAGGCCGATTTATCACCTTTTTCAGTGGATCTCACTATGGCGCTCCCATTCAAAGAAGCCCTTCAACGGCTCGAAAATCGTCGTGTCAAAGCTACTCGTCCTTTGATCCCTCCACAAATCCTCCAGGAGGACCTACCACTGTCAGTTTAAAATCCTCTCGGCGTTGTAATACTGCTAAAAGTCTAAACTATCGGTTCAGCACTCTTCTGGCTGCTAACACCGTCCTTGAGGGACGTCGTGCTACTGAGAACATCCTCAGAGGTGATGATGACCGGCTGATGGTTGTCGTTGGGTACGCACTTGCCATTCAATCTACTTGATCTCGATTAAATTATGTGACAACCGTTAGGCCGTGCTCAGTGCACAATGTCGATGCTGCAATTGAGTACGCGAAGCTACTCAGGCAGTATGCAGACAACGCCAAGGATGACCTCCACATCGTTATGCGCGTTTACTTTGAAAAACCGCGGACGACGCTTGGCTGGAAAGGCCTCATCAATGACCCGTACGGTGCACTCAACTTTTTTTTCGCGGCGTTCCCTAATATCATTGTTAGCGACATGAACTCGAGCTTCCAGATCAACAAGGGCTTGCGTATTGCGCGCGCCCTGCTTCTGGACATCGCCAAAATGGGATTACCATCTGGTTGCGAATTTTTGGATACCATCTCACCTCAGTATACCGCGGACCTTGTTTCTTGGGGAGCAATTGGCGCTCGGACGACTGAATCGCAAGTGCATCGCGAGCTGACTTCAGCGCTGTCGATGCCTACTGGTTTCAAAAACTCCACCGATGGTTCTGTAGGCATCGCGATTGATGCCTGCAGAGCCGCTCGAAGTGGTCATGTTTTCCTCAGTGTTGGGAAGGAGGGTCTCAGCAGCATTATAGAAACCGAGGTTGGTGTTTCCGTTCTATCGAGTGAAGTTTTCTAAACTCCACCAGGGTAACCCCGATGTGCACGTCATTCTCCGAGGCGGTTCGAAAGGACCTAACTTCGCCGCAGAGTACGTGCGGGATTGCCACGAAAAGTTAAGCAAGGCTGGACTTCCTTGTAAGATTATGGTATGTCAGCATTCATTTTGTCTCACAAGTTCAAGTGCTGATTTTGCACAGATTGACTGCAGCCACGGTAACAGTCAGAAGCAACACCGGAAGCAGATTGAGGTTGTTGAGGATATCGTGAGTAACATTTGCCGGGCTCCGACTTTGTTCACGCAATTTACTCTACTTTCCCTAGGCACAACAACTTACTTCCGGGGATACGTCGTCATCCATCATGGGTGTCATGCTTGAATCCAACCTTGTCGAAGGTCGACAAGACATACCTCCCACCGGTCCGGCTGGACTCAAGTATGGCCAGTCCGTGACTGATGCATGCGTGTCTTGGGAGATGACCATTCCTGCGCTTGATCGCTTGCGGGAAGCTGTGCGAGCCCGCAGAGATCTCGTGGCGCGGACCACCAAGGGCTATGAACCGGTGGCGAATGGCATCAAGCTCAACGGTGTCAACGGTGTGAAGGCTGTCAATGGAGTGAATGGCACCAACGGTGTCAATGGCACTAATGGACATTAGTGACTGTTTGTACGAGTGCCTTCGTAGAAGAGGAGGATCTTTGTATCAATATACTGCATACACAACATACACATGAACCATGGAACTTGGATGTAGCACAAGTCGCCCTGTAGAAAGCTTAAGCGTGAAGCTGCTGTTTGTAGTCGCAATTTGCAAGTTCAGCTGCGAGAGCCTGCAACTTGTTGTCAATGATTAACGAGCAATTGCACAACTTGGGGCGTTACATAGGCTGCTCGCCCACCTCGTGTGAACACCGTACCTGCAAGTCATTGCGAGTGAGGCTCCTTGCCGTGCACGGCTCCACTGCTGTGCTGTTGATTGTTGACCTTGGTGATCGGACTTATGGTCCCACAGGCTTGACAACAATCCTTTTGGTCTCCTTTCATTAACGTGCTCTAGGGACGGGCTCTCCGAGTTCAGCTCAACATCCGAGTCTGCAAACCTTCATTGCCATTCCCGAGCACAAGAAGTCGAGTTTTGAGTTTGAAGGCAGCAATTTTCACCTGACTGGCTAAGCCGCATAATGCCTAGTGTCTGGCTGGCCTCCTTGAACTCGCTGTCGTATAGAAAACACGCTCTAGTGGTCAGTGGGGTTCCTTGTTCTGTGTAGAATCAACTTGAAGTTGATCTGGAGTCAGGTCACCTTCCTGGCACTATGGATACTGGCAGAAACTCTGCAAGAGGATGAACCCGAGGGTATACAGTCCCAAACGTCACAGGACGTCCTTCGCTTCGCAATGAGCGACTGCATCAAGTCACTCCTCTGCGCCGCTGCATGGTATGCACAACGAAAGATCGAAGGTCAGGCTTCTCCCTCGGCTACTACTGGGACTTTCCGAGAGATACCCAGCGAAGAACAGCTATTGGATGATTTCGCTCTCTCACCCGAGGACGGTCACGGGTTTCTCATCTCCAGGAGCAACTATGATCACCGGGAACCGCGTCCTCGATCGAGTTTCGCGTCTTTAGGTCTTGGGAGCGTGCGATCAACGTTATCTATTCTGGTTATTGGAATCGTCTATGGTCTTCGTGCCTGTGTTGTATGTTCGAAGACCGCTGTCTTTCCTTTCTTGTGGTTCATTTGCTGAACTCCGTTCCCACAGGATTCCAGGAGCCGTGACTTCGCTGATCCATTTACTCTGTGTCTCGCTATCCCAGTGACAGTCCTGAGCATACTATTTGTGCTGCGCTTCCTCGTCTGCCGAGCTTTCCCTGCATCTTTTTGGCACGCAACAATTCTCCAAGTGGGTCATTTGAGTTCGATCCGAACTTCCTGAGTTCGACTGCGCATGGTGCTAATTGTGCTACCAGTTTGCAGGATTGTTCATCGTTCGAGTAAGCGAGTTCCCAGCTGTTACCCTGTGAGTGTGCTTACAAGCGAGGACCGGAAGGATGCGTTTGTCGGCAGCTCTAGCATACCTCCGTACCACCTTTTGATTGCGTCGGCACTTTGTAACTCGCTATTAGTGTCACTCATCGACGTGGTTCGACAGTTCCCCTTTGTTTACTTCCTTACGACTAACTGTCTATTATCAGGTTTATAGACTACATTCTTCATCCTTGCACCTCATCAACACGCTTGTCTTTGCAACATCATGTCTCTTGCATTCATTGTTACTCTTGTTACATCCTTCGCATGGCATGCCCTCGCATTCATTCAATATTAGCCTTGCATCCCCAACTTTTGTTCTCCTTCTAGTCGAGGCTGGCAGAGACATCACTGCAATGTTTATAATACATGGTGAGTACACTTGTCTCTTTGCGAAAGCATGTTTTCTCATGCGTTGACAGACTTTGACGCGATAATGGAGGGAATCTTAATCTCCTTAGCGTCAACCTTCTTAATATCAATCGACACACTGCGGCTCATCGAAACCCCGCCGTCCGCGTTTCTCGGCTGCGTGATTGCTACTGTCGCATCCGTTGTTCTCGTCCTCAACCTCCGGCAACGCTCAGATGAGCAGCGTGAAGTCTCACTCTCAGTATGTCATTCGCTCATAATGGTCCCACTCTCTCACTGACAAATGCAGACTCGCCGACTAGTTGTAGCTGTAGCAACGTTCCTCGTTGCCTTAATATACGTCTGCGCTGTCCTGTTCCACGACACCGTGCCCCCCCTTCCTATCTCATTGCCTTATTGGACCGAGGTATTCAAACCTCATTCAAGCACCCCCAGCTGTACGAGAAAGGCACTACCTTTGTCTACGCTGTCGCAGAGCGAAGGGAACTACACACATTTCAGCAACGTCCTCCTCATCGTGTTCTTCAGCCACCCAAGGTATAATGACAATCTAGATTTCCACAGAGAAGTATATTCAGCCTATTTTCCTAATGTAAGTGCTCTCGACTTTTATACTCGTCTCAGGGCTAAAATCGCCTTTTATTGTAAAGATTGTTTATATCGGTCCTGCGAGTCGCGAGGATAAGGGGTTTGCTCACTCGTATGATGTTTTAGTCGATTCGTTCCAGTCAGATGAGGATCTCAGTGATCCCTCGTTCTACAAGATGTCAGGACGAGTAAGTCCCACACACACTAACTCCGACTTATCGCTCACCCCTCTTCTAGATGGCACATCACATGCTTCACACTGCCCTGCAGGAGTATGATTGCTATGACGGGTACCTCTGGGCACCTTTTGATACGCTGCTCAATGTCCCTCGTCTCCAGCAATTCAATCAGAACCTCTTTTGGTACCACTCGCCGTGGGGACGTCCAGTCCCTAACCCTGCTCTTGGCGACTTTGGGCCTGAGCCCACGTTGAACAAGGGTCGACATGCCCCCCCTGCTCTTATCTCCCCCGATACATCTGTCATTCTCACCGAGACATGGAGGGGTTGGGGACCAGACTGGTGGTAAGTTGCGCCCCGTCAATTCCCACGCTGCTGAACTGACTGTCGTCTGGCTTTTAGGTGGGGGTGAGTCCCAACGCAAAGTACCCCCAAACTGTAACTGACCGCTTTTATACTAGCGATCCCCACGTCGGAGTCTCGGTATGCATGGAAGCTTTCCTCAGAGTGCCCTCGGAGATGCGGACCCGCCTCGCTGCCCTTACCGAAGGGAAGACGCGGCTCATTGGCGGCTCGGCGGATACATTATACATACCTGGTCGCCATCGTCGAGTGTTCATGGAGGTATTAGCGCTGTTCCTCGAGACGAACTGTTTCCTTGAAATTGCAACTCCGACCACTGTGCATCTTGTCGTCCCTACTGGCGAGCCTATACAGTATGTTGACCATGTGAGTGTCTCCCCTCTTTTCCTTGGATTCGGCACTCACCGCTTCGCGCCACGGATACTCGCAGTGGTGGATATACCAACCCCCATTTAACGCGACCTTTGTAAGGCAAAAATGGGCTGAAGGCTTCGAAGTAGACACTTTCCACACTTTCCACTGGGGTGATCGCGGGGAAGACGGAATCTGGACAGGGGACCATCATCACGTCGCAGACGTGCGGCACCTCCTGAAAGAGTCTGCGGATCGACAAGGCATAGAGTTTCCTGCTTAATCCTAGGCCTCCTTTGTTACTGGTGTGCATTCCTTTGGGTTTCCCCGAGCGGCTCACTGGTGCCCTGAGAGGTTGACCAAGTTGGATTGGCCTAGTGTTGACTGATTTTAGGCCCTCTTGGTGCGTCTCCATCATGTAGATTGATGTTGATGTTCCTGTGTATTGCATTGCATTTGGCCCAAAATTTGTGCTGCGATGAGTTGATTGAGAGAGGAGCGTACGATGACAACAAAACGAAGACAATAGGCTGGTGTAACATTGAGTACGACAACTAAGGCCCTTTATTTACTGGATGCGCTTAGATACAAGAATACATATGGAGGATAGCAGTGAACAAATGATAGATATGTATACAAATAACGAGTGCTGAAAACAAGACCATGCATGCATGCATGTAGCGATAGCGAAGTTAAAGCGTTCTACGAGACATGAAGGCGATCATGCAAGTGCCAGGAAAGTTCGTGTCTATGACTGGACAAAAACCTGTTACATCCAGATATGACGACATTGGTAAGCGTCTCATTGGGTGTCGCGCGGTCTGTGTAGTGAACACGAGCGCTGAGGGCCTCCACCAGTTCCTTCCCAGAAAACTGCTGACATCCGAACAGCTTGAGAGCCGACAGCTGAGGTAGCCGTACGCGCACCCCCTCATCGTTACTTCCGACGCCCGAAGCGATGGGCACAGGTTTGAACAAGCGCACCACTTCGTTAGACATGTCCGATCCAACGATTGAGAACTGCTTCAGGTGCGGCAGTCTATCGAAGACCCAAATGAAATCCTTCGTGCGCATGTCAGAGAGATCCATGTCAAGGATCTCAAGAGGGGGCCGGGAACGGGAAATGAGCTTCCGGATGCCCATTCCTGTATGGTGGTCGCTTGAGGGCGACTGCGAGAAGTCGTGCGCTTCATCTTCGCTGTCTCCTTCTTCTTCATTGTGGTAACCATCAAGGGAGAAGTCCATATTGAGGTGTCGGAGATGTAGCTCTCGAAGCGCGGGAAGGTACAAATGTGAGAGTACAGTTCGTTGGATGCATACGAGGTCCAACAGAAGGGTGTGCAGTCGTGGGAGAGCGACAACGGGAGGTGAGGTGTCCAAGATGCCTTCTTCGAAAGAAACTCCGTGTAGATAGAAGTGCTCGAGATTGGGACACCGGCCAAGAAACCCGAGCAATTCAGGTGAGCGCACGGTGTGAGTGAACGAGGTTTCTGTGATATCGAGGGATGTGAATAGCAGCGGATTGATGAAATCTGCGGAAGGAAGGTTGGATGCGGCGATCTTCATTGATACATGCCGAAATGAGCTAGTTCCGCAAGAGAAGAAGACACTGTCGTCATCGTCTGAACTCCCATCTTCGTCAAATGGAGCCTTCAAGCGAACGTCAAGGTGATGGAGTATTCTACGTGGAGCTGATAGCGTGAGGTCGGAAAGACATGTGTGGGTTGTGCGACCGTCGAAAGAGATTTTACATTCCATCCAGCGAGCGATGTGAGGGAGAAAGCATGACATGATTGGGAGGAGACGCTCAAAGTCCGCCAGCTCAACGTCGACATCAAATGGGAGTGGGGCTGAGCGGGCTATCCAGAGCTCAGCTTGGGCTCGTATAGAGGAGATGGAGCGCCAGGACTTGTTGACAATGATTAGTTGCCATATTCTGGGCGATGAGATGCAGATCTCTCTCCACAATTGGCAGACTCTGGCGAGAGCAAGGGGCGTGAATGGCCCACCAACCCTGCTAGATGTCACGAATATCTCGATCAGTAACTCTGCGGGAAGGTTTGATAGTGATGTTGGCGAGACGGCAGCCAAACATTTGGTGCTGTCAACTTTGTACAAAGGGCCACAGCTCATCGTGTCAGAAGCTGACCCTAGAATGTTGCGGAGAAACATCATGTCGGTCTTGCCGGTATCGCGGGGTTGCAAGTGTTTTCTTGTCGGCGCTCCAATCACATCCTGCGGGGTTTAATGCTCAAAGCTCGGCACATGCAAAAGGCCATTCGGGACATAAAACACTTCGCATGCATTTCAAGCCCCGTCACCCCTCGGGCTGGTGGATGGATGATTTCTTGACAGAGTATCAAGACGAGCTGCTCAACCACGTCGATGATCGCTAAAGAGACGGAAAGGGTAAGGAGAAGGTGGAAAGGATGCTCGTCTATACTCAAACTAGGAATACGGAGCAGTTCTGTTCCAGTGGGGGGTGGCCCGGGCCCGAGGCTCAAGCACTCACAACACGAACTCGAGGCTTCCGTGCTAGAGCAGTGCTCATTATATCCAATGTCTATCATCTTTGTTGGGACAAGTGGCGGGGCTATGCATCTGCACAGAGTACTAGCTCAACAGAACTAAGTATAATGTGACACAAGCTCATCCACGCATCATCCATCACTTCTATCTAACAAGTGCTGGTCCTACCACCACAAAATTACACAAGGCATTTGCAGTTCTTAGTCCAAATCAGTGCAAGATGTACTGGATTATATGTAATCTCCCCAACCTCATCCGAGTCTGTGGGATTCATGGTGAGCTCCATCTGCAAAGCCTGACGCGAAGCTGTTCGCTATCACAGCAAATGCATCCACCAGACTCTGGGGTTCAAGTTACTTTGACATAGTGGAACTACTAAAAGCCGAACGCCCCTATTTTTCAGCTCTCCGGTACACCTTGGGGTCTATTTCGTGGGTGTTGTAAATATATCATCGACCATCTGGGCTTTTCGGGCAGCCTCGTGTATGAATGCGGCACCCCAGTGTTCTTGTCCATTGGTTGCGGTTAGACTGAGGGAATCCGACGTACCTTGACATCCCAGTCCATCATATGCCCGCGGATTCGTGCCATCTAATGTGTCCCAGCCGTGCTGCGCCTCCATCGTATGGACGCAACTGAAGCTAGATGGCTTATGTGGACCTTCGAGCTGTGCGGCATGGGCTGAACGCTGTGTCGTGCTCAAAAATACCCTGATGAGATCGATATCAAATTTTGTTTACGGCGACTCTGGACTAACCCGACGCCTTCCAATGGCCTCGTCTTTCCCTAGCCCAGGCTGACGCTCATGATGGTCACGGTATTTGGCGTCACACGTAAGTTCATGGGAGGCATCAGCGTGTCTTCTCTACGGTCAAAAGGCGGGTGCCCTTTGGTTCCCTCTACTTCTCTCCACTCAGGACCTTATCTCTCCATGTCGACGACAGCTGACGAAGTTGCAGAATATATTAGCGATGTCCATGTTGCCCAGCTAACTCGCATGTGTCAAAGTAGGCAAATACAATATTCTGGAGATAGGCTCCCAGCTGACCTTGCACCGTGATAGTGGCCCCTTACGTGGTCATGCTATATGATCATCGTAGGTCTCGAAGTATCGCTGAACTTGATTCGCTGACTGGAGCCGTCAGTCTTGACTTTCGATCAAGAGGTATCAATGTTCATTCGAGACTGTAAGTATGACTTTGCTGACGCGAAGTGGCGACCTGCAGGTTGAACTCGTCTGGGTATATCGCTGGCTTCATCGTGGTTTGTCCGAGATTCGCTAAACACTCATCTTTGTAGAAAAGGTCTTGGACACTGAGCACGGTGCTATATGTTATTGTACGGCCTCATTTTTTTTTTACTTCTGGAGCTGACTAAATTGTCACGCTTGAACCCAGCTGCGATACGCTGGGGGTATGTTTGGCTTGTGCGTTGATCTCGGATTTATCCGTTCCCGAAGCCGCTCATATGTTTATTTGCAGGGTTAGTGCAATGGGTGCGCTGTTTTATTCATCCTGATATTGTACTCGTCGTTCCCAACCGGAGCACTACAATCAGCATTCTTGGGGCAATGGTCCAGCATGGTAAGAGTTTCAACCACTTGACGCTCGTCGATCTTTGTCTAAACTCTCAGTTGTACGTGACCGGCGTGGTCCTATGTGACTTTACTGACGGTGTTGGTGGCATGTGCGAATTGGGTGCGATAACCAGCTGTGAGTAGGCCCGTACACAATGTGTTTACTTCTATCTGAGTTTCACCCAGGTAAAGTCTTCTTACAGCTTCAAGGCTGGCCAGCCGCTCTGACGCTCTGGCTTGTCCAATGTGAGGCCAAACATCATGGTGTCCTTGAGAGCCCTACGATACTTACAGTATCATCCAGACATCTTACAAATGCGCCTCTACGTGCTGTATGGGAAGTCAAGGAAGCTCCTCGTGTGTATGGGGGCAACATATATTGGCGAAATCCTAGCCATGTCGGCAATTCTTCTGCAAGCCAATGCGACATCCAAAAGTAAGTCCTGCGGATATTTCGCCCTTGATCCACAGACCTTCTTTTCCCATCTGCAATCGCTCACTGGCTTGCACCTTCTCGGGCTCCTGCAAACTCGAAGTCACCAACCAGTCAAGAGTCGATATCTGTGCGGCAGGGAATGTACCGAATGATTTCTATAGTATCTGGATTGTGCCCCTCATATTCGACGGGTTCCTATGTTGTCTCGCGGTTTGGGCAGGCGTGATGAGATCCAGGGAGCATTTCAGGTTCGCGCACATTAAAGGAGCCGGGACGCGGCTTGTCTATGTGATTATCATGGGCAATGTGCTGTATTTTCTTGGGTGAGGGTCTTTCTAGATTTTGGAGGAACGAGAAAGGATCTGACAGGTCGACTAATGTGTTAGGATCTTGCTCTCCTTCATCGTCAATGCTGCAATGTGGCAATTATTAGGGGTAAGCCATATTATTGCAATTTCAAACGCAGTCTAAGGGTATGATTGGACTCCTTTCTAAGTCTCAGTGGATGGAGATACCCGAAGGCTTTCCGCAAGCCAGCGAAATTATCGCTGGTTGTCGTCTCGTTCTGCACATCCGAAGTGCACCGGCTCCAACGCCTCATACTACCGGGATATTTTCCACAGCAGTCGAAATCCCAATGGAGCGCTTCCCCTTTGAATTTAACCAGGTCTCGGAAGAGTTTGACGGAGAGCTAAGCAGGTTTTAGGTTTGCAGATTTTATACCTTGTAAATGCCCTTTACTAGAACGTGAGGATATTTCATGTCCCGACGATGATTATCGTTCACTCCCAGGTGTTTGAATGGGTTGTCAAGTTGGCCTATAGACTCAGGGTACAGACGGAAGCCATTTGTAGCTGCGCTGTGAAGATCTGGATGTGAAAATAGGGTGTTGAAGCCACGGATAAACATGTGAGAGAGGAAAGCGAAATGATCCCAGGTCATTCAAAGAGGAGGGGATTGGTCAAGCATCCTACACGAGGGTTCCAGTCTGGATGCTGACTAGTAGTAGTGCCGCGATGTGATCTTGCCTATGCATAACAACGGCACCTAACTATGCTCCGGAAGCTCGCTCCGCCTGCCGTCGGGAAGACGCATCAGACCCAACCCCAAGAGAATATTGTTTCACGATAGCAACGTTGGACGAACAAAGACCTTCGAACAGTGGATTTGAAGAAGACCGATATTGACTCCTGAGACTCATTGCTGACTAAGCACTAAAACTGCATAGACGAGTGGCTGATTTTGAACTCAACTCTGAACTCTAATTCCTCGTACACGCACGCCACCGTCGCGCTCAACGTTCCGCGCAACTTTCCTCAAGGTCACCCCTCCGCTTTCCATCATGCCAGGAGTAAGAGATATTAGGTGCGTTTTCTACGATGAAGCTGTATTCCCTTGACGAAGGAGCGATTGACCTTGATTTCGATTCCTATCAGCGCGGACGCTTTCATCACCGCATACGCCTCCCACCTCAAGCGGTCAGGCAAACTCGAGGTTCCGACATGGGTCGACCTCGTCAAAACCGGTGCTTTCAAAGAGCTTGCACCCTATGACCCAGACTGGTACTATGTTCGCGCAGGTAAACTTCCAGAAAGGCCAAATGCAGGGATGTCAGTGTAAAGCTCATGTATACCTCGAACAATCGTAGCTGCTGTTGCACGGCACATCTACCTCCGCAAAGACGTCGGCATCGGCGCACTGACAAAACTCCACGGTGGCCGTAACAGACGCGGAAACCGTCCCTCACACCACGCCGACGCCTCCGCATCTGTCCAACGGAAAATCTGCCAATCGTTGGAGAAGATCGGTGTCCTCGAGATGACTGATAACGGTGGACGGAGAATCAGCCAGGACGGTCAGCGGGACTTGGACCGGATTGCAACGGCTGTTGTCGAGGCTGCTAAGGAGGATGAATCTGACGAGGAGGACGGTGAGGAGGAAGAGGAAGACGAGGAGTAAATTTTGTATCCCTTGGGCATCCCCCCGCATATCCCGCTATCCTGCATGCTCTGCGCGTGGTCACTCATGGTTGTTTTTTATGACGATACGGTATGACGCATGCATATCTCAAAAATATGGCATTCCATTGCTTCTCTAATCGAAATCCATGGCGACACTTAGCTTGGGCGACTAAGGAGAAGACTTTCCCTCTGTATCACAATCAGAAACCGGTTGCAGGTTGCGATATATCATGATCTTTGTCGTTCAGACATATATTGTTCGCTTCAAGGCATCGTCAGGGAGGGCTTCTCGGGATCTCTCTCTCTCATTGATCAACCGAGCTGAGAACAGAACAAGGAGAGTGCTGGTCACATTGTAGCGTATTTCCTATGAGGATGTGAAACTTGTGGCTCTGTCCTCGTGGTGCCTTTGAAATCACGGCCCTCATCCCCCTCTCTGTTGCGTGATTAGAGCCTGCGTTAATTCCTACCAAGCTTGTCAATACTTGATTATTATATAACAGCCCCGCGGACCCTTAGTACAGGTGCGTTTGCTAACTTATCCACATACTGATGCGGCAAGCAGAAGGAACCACTATTGTGTCCGTGCAGACTTTTCCCTTGGCGGGACTGACCCTCCGCGCCCTCTGGCTATATAAACCTCGCAGATTCAATTCGAGACGTAGCTACCACGGCCATCGCCCATTTGAAGAACCCCCGCAACCTTTTCGTCTGCGCTTCGTTCCTCATGTTCACATCCGATCGCCTTATCTATCGCGGGTTTGAAAACGATGACGTCGAACACATTTACGCCATGCGCAATGACTATCGGGTGCAACGCTTCATCACGGGCGAGCCCATAGTGCCCCGGCCGACAAAATTCAAAGAATTCCTGAAGAATCAGGCGGAGGGCTCGACGATATGGTTCTCGGTGATCCTGAAAGAGACAGGGGAGTTCGTTGGGCAGTGCAGTATCAAGGTGTCAGAGCCCAAGAACAGAGATGGGTTGTTTGGAATCTCGATGTACCCGAAGTTTTTCGGAAAGGGGTACGGAACGGAGGCGTCTAAGTTTACAGTTGGATATGCGTTCAAGGCGCTGGGCATCCAGCGGGTGTCGTTGACGGTACTTGAAGGAAACGCAGCTGCATTAGCGGTTTACAAGAAACTGTGAGTGATTTGACGTCACCGTTTTCTCTTCCAATTAATATCCACGACGCACCAGGGGGTTTAAGGAAGAGGGCCGTAAAAGGCGGTCAAATTGGACTGAAGGTCATTGGGAGGATCTGTTCTACATGGGCGTCCTGGAAGAAGAATGGACAGCATTGCATGGAGATGAAATTCATCAACCTTTTGTACAATCAGAGTGAACGTTGCATTAAGCTTAAGGTAGATTCAGACCCGGGTCTTTCAGCCGCGAGATTGGCAGCTCTTGTACTATAACGACAGACTATGCAAATCAGATATAACTCACGTGTCATTTTGCTAACCGGCGTATATGAAGGAAGTGCATAGAGGTTGGTCCTCGTGGGGTCACGCGAGCGCGTCTTTGGAAACAGACATTCTGATAACGGCGAAACGCGGTGGGGGTGGGACTACTACGTGCCTGAGGGACCATTGCGTTGAATCGTCTCCTGGCAGGTGAGAAGTGATACTTTGTTCGGGTGCGGCTGGTTCGGTGGGCAGCGGCGACAGTGTTGGAACTGCGTTTATCTTTGACATTGATTAAACAACTTCTGAATCGAATGCTTCCCAAGAAGGTCGCACTACTGGTAGTAACAAGAGACGCCGCGTGCAACTTGAAGGAGGTACGCAACACTATCATGTCCGCAAGTCAGACTCAAGAAGGTTGTCCCCCAATTCCAGTGGATCAAACAAGCCGCTCCCGGGAGCCAGCAAATACTCGAGCCTCGAATAGACTCGACCCATGGCTATTAATGATAGATCCCAGTCGAGACAGGTCACGGTGTTCGGCCATAGAACGCGTTTCTGAAATTTCCTTATCGAGCGCCACTGGTCTGTAGACGTCATCGACAACGTCAACCGCTCTTCCCCAAATCTTCTTTCCCAGTTCATATAAAGAGCAACTTCACGCACTCGCCGAATGTCACCGGATAACCCCTGTCCGTATCTCCTTTCCAGAACATATAAAAGCTGCTACCAGCCAACTTGAACTGTACTCAACAAACAGCTCACTGGCACCATGGATAAAGCAACAAGCGACCTTCAGGCTGAGGTCGACAGACTTCGCCACGAGTTACAGTCGCTCACCATAGAGAATAAGCCATCCGACAATGAGGAGCACATTACCGTGTCCGACTACCTCTTGACGAGGTTGGAGCAACTCGGAGTCACCGTAAGCGTCAAAGGTTGCGCGCTAGGTTGTATGACACCAATCCACCCCTCAGTCTATCTTTGGAGTTCCCGGGGACTTTAACATGCGTGTGTCGCTTTCCGCGTCCTTTACCGCTCCTCGCTGAGATACTTCATATTATAGCGTTCTTGGTGCGCCACTTACAAAGTAGATCATTGTGGGTTCTATTGACGCATATGAACTCAGGACTACATAGAAGATCATCCAAGAATCAACTGGATCGGTGATTGGTATGTGCATTCGAGCACATACAAAACGAGCTGTCACTAACCATGGCGCAGCAATGAGCTGAACGCGGCTTATGCCGCTGATGGCTACGCAAGAGTCAAGGAACACAGCATAGGGGTGGTCGTGACAACGTCGGTCCACTTCTTTGACGGATCCAATCGTTTTGTGACATCGTTTCAAGGTTTGGCGTCGGGGAACTGAGCGCCATCAATGGCATCGCGGGCGGTTTGTGCCCAACCATTTACACCACTGAACTAAACCTTAGATTGCTTCCAGCCTTCTCTGAGATGGTTCCTGTTCTGCACATCGTCGGTGTCCCGAGCACTGTTCAGCTCAAGACCAAACCTTTACTCCACCACACGCTTGGTAACGGAAGGTATCCGTGAACATATGTTTGACGAACCCTTCATGAACGTCTTGAATAGGTTCGATGCATATACCAAGGCTGCGGAGCAGGTCACTATCTCTCAAGCCAAGTTAATGAACAAAGGTCATGCCGCCACTGAAATTGATCGCGTTCTCACTGATTGCATTACTCACGTGAGGCACTGTCTATGAGAGTTCATCTCTGTGGTTAACCTCTTACCTCAGGCGCGTCCGGTTTACCTGACCCTGCCGACTAACATGGTAGGCGAGCAAATCCCATCCAGGCGACTGGGGGTTCCTCTCCCACGTACTCCTCCAGCGAACAATCCAGATGTCGAGGCTTATGTCCTCGAGGAGATCGTCAAACTCGTCGACGCAGCTAATCAAGATATTATTATCTTGATCGATGCCTGTGCTATTCGCCACGACGTGCGAGATGAGGTCAACGACTTATTAACGAAAACAAGGTTCCCCGTATATTCTGCGCCGATGGGGAAGACTGCGGTCAGCGAGGAGCATGATCGTTATGGTGGTGTATGTTTTTGTATCTTTCTTATGTCCATGCTCTCTCCAATTAACCTCGCCGCTTGTAGATCTACATTGGGTCCATCAGTGATCCTGCTATCAAAAAGAAGGTTGAGACGGCAAAGCTGATCCTGTCGATTGGTGCTCTGAAGTCTGATTTCAACACCGGCATGTTCACTTATAGCATCCCGGCCATTCATACCGTCGAGGTTTGAACGCTTTTTGGCTGTTTTCAACTCCACCACTAACTCACCTTCGTAGTTGCACTCTGACCACACCCTCGTGCGACATGCGCAATTCCCAGGCATCGGGATGAAGCTTCTGCTCCCGAAGCTCACTGCTCACTTGAAACAGTACCAACAAGGAGCTAGTCAACTGGATGTTCCAAGGTTCAAGTTGGACGTTCCGAAGGAAACCGACGAGCGTATCACCCACACCTATTTCTGGCCTCGAGTCGGGAAGTTCTTCAAGAAGCGCGATGTGATCGTTGCCGAGACAGGTGAGGATACCGTTGAGGTGCCAGAAGCCCGCTTGGCTCATGACGCGGAACTAGGGACGTCTAGCTTTGGTATCTTGGATGTTCCGTTGCCAGACCAATCTGTTTTCCTGAGCCAAATCCTTTACGGTAGTATTGGATGGACCGTTGGTAAGTGAGCTCGAGTTGTCCCAGCGACAGCACTGATTTGCGCTGCAGGGAGTACTCTAGGAGCTGCTATCGCCGCCCGCGATAAGAACCTAGGCCGCGTGATTCTATTCGTCGGAGACGGCAGTTTGTAAGACCCCTCAACGTCACGTCAGAGGAGATCTTAACGTTTTGTCAAGGCAACTCACCGTGCAGGAACTCTCTACTATGATCCATCAGAGGCTTACCCCTATTATCTTCGTGATCAATAACGACGGCTACAATATCGAGAGGAACCTTCATGGTATGGAAAGGTGAGCTCGATTTTATAATGCTACTTGCGATAATCTGACGCCACCACAGAAAGTACAACGACATCCAAGACTGGTGAGTGTCCCGAGCCCCCGCGTGCGGTCCACCAATTTATGCGACGTCCTTATAGGAAATGGACCTCCCTCCTCACAACACTCGGCGACCTAGACGGCACTCTCTCAAAGTCATACACTGTACGCGACAAAGCCAGTCTTGACAAACTGCTCGACGACGCCGAGTTCGCCAAGGCGGGGAAGATACAGCTCGTGGAGGTCGTCATGGGCAAGTTTGACACTCCGCGTGCACTCAAGGCGGCAGCTGAGCTGTCTGCAAAAAATGCGGAGAAAGTGTAATCCGAGCTTCCCTGTTGGGCTTTCAAGTTTGATGATGTTCAAGTTACTTAGTGTATCAAATCGCTTGAGTGTTGGATGTATTGATATCGCAGAAGCTACACGTTCTCCTTGATTACACACGAAAAATAAGGTCAAGCGCTAATCCTGCTTCCGTCGCTGCCCGCATGGAGAGTTCCCAACCACAGGCCTAGCCATAGGTAGTGAAAGATAGGGGCTATTGTCCATTTTAGGTGAGACACGCTCGCTTGAACCACCACGTGATCGACGCGTTCATTAGGCGCCGCATATTGTAGGCCATGCACGCACTGCACTCTTCCACCAACTACAGTATCTTGAGCGGACACTAGTACATGCAAACTTGAAAATCTCGGCGAAGGCTCTACTAGAGGGTTGAATCTACGGCTTCCTCTCTGGCTGCTCTCTTGTCACCAATACGTTCGGCAAATTTCTTTACCTTGCGACCCAGCTAAGGATTCTCTGGTTTTGCTTGCATCATGGCCCATGATTACGATCATATACCTCGCCGGCTAGGAAATTACTGGCTTGAGACGCGACTTGGATCTGGGTACTCAGGTCCGTATTTCATTCCCCACGATCGGTGTCGCGCTCAACAGAGGGATCGCAGGCTCAATCTTTCGCGCGTATAACGTGTACACTGGAGAATTCGTTGCATTAAAGGTGCAAGATGTGAACCACGAGTGTCCAACCAACCGATATGAGGAACATATCTATCCCCTGCTACAAGGCGGAGAAGGCATGCCCAAGCTATTCGCCTCAGGTGTGCAGGGGAAGTGGCATTATCTCGTCATCAGCCTCTTGGGGTCGAGCTTGGATAACATCTACCGGAATAACGGCAAGAAGCCTCTTGATCTCCGGAGCGTATGCTCTATAGCTATTCAAGTGGTAATGCGAGAGTTCGTCTCATCTCCTGTGGGTAGATCCTGATCGGCCCCTGTACAGATATCACGCCTTCAGACGATGCACAACCACGAGGTCCTACACCGAGATATCCAGCTCGGAAACTGTGCGATTGGTCTTTCTCCTAACGAGACCATGATCTACATGATCGACTTTGGATTCTCTAAACAATATATTGACCAACGTACGCGTCGGCATATCCCTGATTCGAAGCAGAAGAGGGACTTTCTTGGAAATTACTGGTTCACATCAGTCGGCGTCCATTGTAAAGGCAAGGGTTAGTATCCCAGGCTTTTCTCTCCCCAATTCGAACGCACATGAACCAATATCGCAGTGCCGTCCCGTCGGGACGACCTAGAAGCCGCGGCGTTGATGTTCATACATCTTCTCACGCCAGGAGGCCTTTCGTGGACTCGGAACGGCGTCCCAAAAACAGATGAACAGCATAGGCGGCTAAAGCGCGCCAAAGAAACCGCTCGCCCAGAGGATCTGTGTCGGGGGATGCCCTCAGAGTTCGAGGAGTTCCTCAGGTACTGTCGGCGGTTGAAGTTTGCTGAGCAACCTGATTATGAACACTGGATGAACGAGTTCCGTGAGCTCGCCCATGAGAATGGGTTTACGGAAATCGATAAATTTATCTGGCCACCGCCGCCCCAACAGGTACGAATCGCGCTCGTAAATATAGCGTGCACCGGTGAATTAACTTGTCCCTAGGCGAAACCAGCTCGTTCGCAACCAGCACCACAGCGTCCCGCAGTTACAACCTCGGAGATGGAGAATGTATTGCAAGACTTGGCCAAACTCCAACTCAACAACCGGCCGATCTTGGCGGACCAGACCAATGTACCTGCTGCGCAGGCAACCAAGCCGGAGGGCAAGAAAGATGGCGATGTCATTGACCTCAGCAGCGATTCGTCTGTCGGAAATCCCAGTCAAGAACCGCCGAGGAACCTACCTCCACGCACGCCTGTTCGCATCAAGAAAGCCAGTCGTCTGGAACAGCTTCGAATTGCAATATCGGATGCAACGGATAACGCTGGTCTCGCGACTGTCGTTGCGGAGTTCACTACATTCCTGAAGGAAACAGGTTCCTCGAAGACGCTCACTAAGGAAGGTTTCGCGTTCATGGATGCCCTATACAAGCAGTTAGCAGACCCATCTGTTTTCGTGCAACCATTACGAACATCGCGAACTCGGAGTACGACCACGGAAAAGCCTGCTGGGCCTCAGCCTGCCTACGTGAAGTTGGATCTCGTTGCGAGGCTGAGACGAGAAGTGGTGAGGGCACAGGATAACAGGGCGCTTGCTAAGATGGTGGCAGACTTTGGAGCTGTGACTAACAGGAGCAGTGGGCGGACTATCACAAAAGATGGCTTCGCGTTTCTTGAGGGTTTATCATCCCGATTGAAGGCGTTAAATTAGTCCACTGGTTTGCTCGTCATTTCCCTCCACGTGCTTGTCTCACTTCCGCATCATCGATACATCCGTAGCCACCGTAACACCATCCAATCCCCATCATTTCACGGACTGCTTCATAATGAAAATAAATGCATCGCCCCCAAAATCGGTTGAGCTTTAAGCCTGTAACTACACTGAACTTGCAAGGGACTCGGATGCTTGCTGTAAAATTGGTCCTGCCAGCTGGGGTAATTGTGTGACTTGTCGTTCAGAAGCTTGTATACATGGTGGTTATCAGTTCCGCTTGCGTCCATTCCTCGAGAACTCTACGGGTGCGTGACCAGAGGCCCAAACCTGTTCTGGTGTCAACATCAAAAGGCAGAAATGGAGTTTCTGAGACAGGGGAACCCGGGAAACGTTTGATGTTGCTATTCGGTTGACTATGCCACGTGCAGCCCCGGATAAATCCGATTTGTACTTTTCCCCCAATAAATTGGTCTGTTCCCGGGCCAGAGCAATTTGCTTCTTCCCCAAGCTCCCTTTGTCTTTTCTTCGTTCTCTCCCTTAGAGTCCTAGACCGCTTGGATTAGACAGGAAGCCCCTCAACGACGGCCACGACAACAATGAGCACTAAATCACAGAACGGCGTAACGACCATTAAACAGAATGAGATCGTTATCCCAGACCTCACCATCAAGGACTTGCTCAGCGCAATTCCGTGAGTCCCTTATGTCTGGCATCTTTTCGTCTGCGAGAGACTCACCCTTTATAGTTCGCACTGTTTCAAACGATCGGCACTTCGTTCGTCTCTATACATGTATGGAATTGTGGTTACTCCGCTGGCACGTCATTGACGCGATTTTTCATGATAGTGCATGGGACTGCGTCGTGATTGGCGGCATCTACAAGGCAGCGAGCTTCCTCGACACGTTTATCACTCCCGAGCAACTCGCGCTCCCTCACCCTGCTCTTTACCCCGTGGCCCGCGTTTCCCTTTGGGCAATGTACGGCTTCTGGACCGGTCTTTTCGCGACTGGCCTTTGGGTAGTTGCACACGAGTGTGGTCATCAAGCATTCTCTGAGTCTAAGTTCATTAACAACAGCGTGGGCTGGGTGCTGCACTCTGCGTACGCGTTTTTCATTACCGGCTCACGATCACGTGATTGACATATCAATCGATTTTTCAAATTCATAGATTAGGTGTCCCCTATCACTCGTGGAGAATCACCCACGCAAAGCATCATGCTTCGACGGCACACATGACTCAAGATCAGGTCTTTGTCCCGAAGACCCGTTCTCAGCTTGGTTTGCCCGGCTTTGATCCCACGAAGGAGGACATTCATGGCTCAAGTGTGAATGATGAGGTTATGAAGGAGCTTCGGGAGGCGCTCGGTGACTCGCCTATTGGGGCCACGCTTGGCGCTGCGAGCTATCTGGTCTGTCCTCACTGAAATAATATTTCTACCATAAATGTACTGACATATTTCTTAGCTCGCCGGATGGCCAGCGTACCTGATCCGCAATGCTTCTGGCCAAAAGCGGTACCCCAAGGGCACAAACCGTATGTCGCTCACAGACTTGTGTGCAATTGACATGTTAAACTTGATTAGATTTCAACCCTTCCGCCACCATGTTCGCCCCTCACCAACATGGTGCTATCGTTTTGTCTGATGTCGGAATTCTACTCTGGTTGGCTGGTGTCGCTGGCTCCATCTACACGTTTGGCTTCTCCACCGTTTTCCGCCTCTACCTTGTCCCTTACCTTTGGGTCAACCACTGGCTGGTGCTGATCACGTTCCTCCAACATACCGACCCCCTTGTTCCCCATTACCGCGCCCCCGAGTTCACCTTCCCTCGTGGTGCTCTTGCTACCCTCGATCGCAACCTCCTTGGCGACTGTGGCTCACTCATGGGTTGGATCGGTGCTCACGCCACTCACGGTATCTCAGAAACCCACGTCTTGCACCACGTCTCCAGCAAGATTCCCCACTACAACGCGTAAGTACCTTTGTTGATGTCATCGTTATGAAATTGACGAACGTTGGGTAGTTGGGAGGCCGCTGCTGCCCTCCGTAAGCGCTTGGAGCAAGCCGGTATTGTGTTGCAGGGGGCCCCTGGTGGGTGGAGCGAAGTTTACCGCGTGTTCAAGGAATGCAAGGTACGTGTCTGATGTTCTCTTTGAGTTACCAAATACTAATTGAATCAACAGTTCGTTGAGGATGAGGGTAACGTTGTCTTCTACAAGAATTCTCTTGGTCTCGCTGCCAGCAGGCCCAAGTTCGTCGATGGAAACGCAAGCGACTCTGGCGTTGAGATTGACAAGCTCTAGACGATCAAAGCGCGTCCGTCGTCGGTTCAGTCAGTTGAAATTAAATACCCTTACACGTAGAAGTCACGCCTTGCAGAAAGCTTGGTGTCCATTAGAGCGTTCACGTTCCGTCGTCTCCCATTACCCTAATGTTAATGAACGAATGTTGAATGGTGCCCGGAATGAATACACTTGTTCCTCACGTTCCAGTGTCAATGGACCACCGCCGTAATTTATATCGAACCCAAGGATCACAGCTTCTTCAAAGTACCAGCAAGAGTACCAGCGTAAAATTCATTTAACATGCCCACACATCCGACACCAGGCATCCCTAAACTTGCGTTCTGTGGTTTGCGTTTGTGGGCTGCTGGAAAAAGTACTTGAAGCCTGGGTATGGAAAGTATGGTAGGTGCTGTATAGACCAGTGGTCGGCGGGAGGGACCTATCTGCATGTTGAGCCCATACCATAATGAGAGGACTCGGCAGCTTACAATTGAGGGTGAAGAGTGAAATCACTGCATAGGAGGTGGGTGTGCGCTAGCTTAAATTTAAATGCCCGTCATCCATGAGTCCCGAAGGCAAGTACTAGTGTGAGGTTGTTCCGAGCATACGCTCAAGGTCCTCGATGTCGCTGCAGCTGGCGAATCTATTGTCAGTCGAAACACACGTAGGCCTGTGTGCATTCGATTACAGCTCAAAGAAACCCGGAGGACACTTTGCCGGCAACTGAGGTAGTTCCTCTCCTACGTCCAGCCCGAAGCAAGCTCATAGCTTGTTTCGTACTTGGCGAAAGACTAGCAGGGTAAATTCAAAGATAAACAGAGTAGTCCGTGTGCTGCTGGTGAAGTCGTAAATCCAATCGAAAGAGATTGTCCGAGGTGAATATCGCGCACGCCGGAGTCCAGTTCACCCTGGAAGCATTTGAATCTAGGGGCTATTTCCTCCAAATATTTGCCTCTTTCAAGTCATTCTAGCCCACGGAGGTAAGTAGCCAGACACTGACCGTTCAGGTATTCGCAAACTATCGCTTGCCTAGGACGGTGAACGTGCTTACATGCCATTGTCAAGCCATCGGAATACTCACCCATCTTGATGTGTTCGTGGAGGGCATCGGCGAACCACACCTCGGAGAGAAGGAGCTTGCCCGGATTCCAGTGCATCCTGCAAAATTGATGATAGGATTTGGATGTGCAGTTTTTCGACTCGCTGCTCGTCGGCAACGTCTGAAACTTTAGCAGAGATAGAAGGTCCGAAACTTGTCGGAAGCCCAGGTGACAAGCAGCTGTCGCAGATCCGACTACACCGCAAATCACGGATTCGAGGCTTGCCGTTCGAGAGGAATGTTTAGTTTTCCAAGGCGCACTGTCATGCGGCAAGGTGATATCAAAGCCTGGGGGGACGGGGGTAGGCCTGCCTCAGAGGCGTGGCTGAACTACCACCAGTCGTACCGGCCGTGGGTTGCACGAAGACTGCCTGACGAATAAGTATGCGAGCTTTGCATGTTCAATCATTATTAATGGGTACATTTTCGCTGTATGTCTGAAAGATCATGGTAGCGAAGTTCCAAAGAGTATAGAAGCGGAAGCAGTTTGTACTATAGTGGTTGCATCAGGCTTTGAATCACATGCCGAGCAGACCGGTTCATGGAACTGAGCCGCTGAGGGCGCTGCAGCGCCGGAGCCTGAGGATGCGGGTATACAACTTGTCTCATCCCATCGTGTAGGTCGTGTTTCACTGGGCAACTACATCCTTTGAAATTTCCACGTCTCTCTAACGTTTTTTGTCTGAAGATCCTGAACTTGTTCGTCAACTTCACCGCAAGATGATAACTACAGCGCTCACAGAGCTCCTTCGAATACGCGTGTGCGTTCCACCTCGCTTCAACCATTGACCCTTTCTTAACACCAGGTCTTCGTCATTGCTCCATCATAGGCCGGTGGTTCAGGGTGGAATGCAATGGTAAGGAGACTATATTTCGCGACGGGGTAGAGAACTGCACTCAGGTCGAGCGAGCAGGGTCGGAAAGCCTCCACTGGTTGCTGCCGTCTCAAACGCGGGTGGTCTCGGTATGTGATTGTTAATGTAGTCCGCTCGTCCACGCCTCCTAACTAACGCTGTCACCAGGGATAATCACCGCTCTCACTCAACCCAATCCCGATGCTCTACGGGTTGCTATCCGCGAAACCAGAGCAGTTAC
This sequence comes from Hydnomerulius pinastri MD-312, assembly GCA_000827185.1. Lineage (NCBI taxonomy): Eukaryota > Fungi > Basidiomycota > Agaricomycetes > Boletales > Leucogyrophana > Leucogyrophana pinastri. The sequence goes on along the minus strand of KN839854.1, from coordinate 504,177 downwards.
TGACAAGCCATTCGGCGTAAACATCACCCTCCTACCCAGCATAAACCCTCCAGACTACGAGGGATATGCTCGTGCTGCAGTAGAGGAAGGTGTCCGGATCTTCGAGACCGCTGGAAATAGCCGTAAGCAACATTCACTCGTGTGCCTCCACTTTCATTGACTAGATTTGGTCTGGGTGATTCAGCTGGCAAACTCATCAAATATTTCAAGTCGGAGGGTTGCATTGTCATTCATAAATGCACAACGATCAGGCACGCAAAGGTTCCTACTTTTCTCGCCTGTTGCTTTGCCCCTCTAATCAAGCGTGCGAACTCCAGTCGGCGGAACGTATGGGCGTTGATGTGCTCAGCATTGACGGATTTGAATGTAAGCCGGGTGCGTCCATGCTACAGCCGTATCTAATCTTGCGAAGGTGCCGGTCACCCAGGAGAAGAAGATATTGGAGGTATTGTATTGGTGAGCACCTTGACTGTCTTTTACACTGTGCGACTCATCTAGACGCTCACGATTTGTCTAGCTGGCGAGGGCAGCGCAAGAGTTGAAGATACCATACATTGCTTCTGGTGGCTTCGCTGATGGTCGCGGGTTGGCATCTGCCATTGCCCTTGGTGCTGCGGTAAGTGCAACAGGCCTTCTTTGTCCTCGGTACCCTCGTTGACTCCCGACTTGAACAGGGTGTAAATATGGGTGAGTTCTGCGTCTCGTCATACCATTGACCGCTGGTCGGGCCACGTACTGACCCTTGCATGAATAGGCACACGATTCATGTGCACAGTCGAAAGGTACGTCTGTGTGCTTCTTTCCGCCCACCGAGCTCACTAAAACCATCTAGCCCTATCCACCAAAACATCAAGGAGAAGATTGTCGCATCCACCGAACAGGACACTATCCACATCTTCCGCACCCTCAACAACACCGCACGCGTGTTCAAAAACGCAGTCTCGAAACAAGTCGTGGCGCTCGAGCGTAGACCAGGAGGCGCGCAGTTCTCGGAACTTCGTGATCTTGTGTCGGGCGCGAGGGGCAAGGTTGTCTACGACAGCGGAGACCCGGACTATGGTATCTGGAGTGCTGGTATCGCTCTGGGGCTCATTAAGGACATCCCCACATGCGAGGTGTTGCTGAGAACAATCGAGAGGGAGGCGGAGGAGATTATTATGGGTATGGGGAGGCAGGTCAAGCTTCAAGCGAAGCTATAGGGGTGAGATACCCTTCGACGTGGTGTGTACGCAATGATTGTACAGAGATGTTTAGCTTGGATAATGCCGCAATTTGGGACCGAAATGCAGCCATCGAGTCGTTGTAGATGCCGTGAGTTTTCCAGGGTGTAACATTTGTACCAGCTGATGGTAACTCAACATCTCTCCGCTACTTTTACTCATCTTCTTCCTGCATAGCTCGCTTCACTTCGTCCTTCCATATCTCGGTAAACTCAGCGATACCGCGACCTTCGCTCAGGCTCAGCGCCTCCATCGGCACCATGTTATGCTGGTGTGCTGGTGCATTGCGTGTGGCGGCCGGATGCAGTGCAGAGTCTATTACTCGAATTTCAGGGAGAATATCGAGCGGGGGGCCTGGTTCCTCTGCCTTGGCGAGGAGCGCGGAGAGTTCTTCATAGGTGAATAAGAGAGCATCCGTGCGTGGTGCATAGGGATTGAAATCTAGGACGTGCCCTCGTGTGAGGTCGCGTGTGAGAAGGAGGTCAAAGACGTCTGATATAAGTTGTGTCAGATCTCGTGCACAACGAAGGTAGTCATGCGGGGTACGTACAGTCTGCCTGAGTAAATGTCCATTTTGGCCTAATGTTTTCTTCCCAAAACTGTCGGACAGTTTCTCGGACTTTTCTTTGCGTTGCAGGGTCAACCATAAAATCGTAGAAGTTCGTGTCTCTTTGGCAGATACCTGAATTCGCCGAGTGAGAACTATTTTCCACAACGTTGGGGCGACTGTACCTACCGAGGAGCTTGCCATTCCTTACAAAACACCGAACTTCTCGACTTTTGTCAACAGGGTACCACTTTCTAAGTACCAACTCGAGCTCGTACTGTGGCATGTTGTCGGTGCCGCACCCTTCGAATACATGTTTGGTGCTCAGATCATGTGTGATGAAATCGGATGATTTCAGCAAAAGGTAGACGTCTGCCGGAGACGTACACTTTAGCGGGGAGGACGCTGGCAAGATCCATGACGCATCCTATCGACCGGACCGTATGCAATTGAGCTGCAAAGCTTATAGCTAAGATATCCGTGTACCTACCTTGGGCGAAGAGAAGTTTAACTTTGGGAAGACGGCACCGTGCTTCTGTATGGCATTCCGTATGCTCGCATCTAATTCAGGGAACGAAAAGCGTTGTTCAGGTGGTTCTGAGTCACTTGAATGGTCACTTTCATCGTCTGAAAGTGTGTTTTCTGCTGGTCTATAGGCGGATGACCGAATGTAATCAGTGACCATGTTGTATAGTCAGAAAGTCAACCAACACATTCTCCGAGCCTTCTGGCACAAATACACCGTCTGACTCCAAGTAACTCCTGAAGGATTCATCCAAGGGCTTGATTACGGTGGATTTCAGGGATACAGGAGCGAAGGAAGGGAACCAGGTAGAGAACTGGAAGCCCAGGATGTAGCTCGGGGTGAGGAGAGGGAAATTGGAGGATGAAGGGCCGTCATCTTGGGATGGACTGGGGCTGATCATTGTTAAGAGCCTGACTGGACTGTCAAGTACTGTAACTTTGGTGGAAGTGACAAGATTAGATTAGATCACATCAGATCACGTGAAGGCACCTCGGGAGTGTCCGAATGGTCGCCACTGCCACAGTGCATTAGCACCCGCTTAGTGCCACACTCAGCTACAAACGCTATGAAACGCAGGGAAATAAATCTCGCGACGCAAACGGTCCACAAACAGTGAACAGAACATTGCCAATGTCATGCTCGCGATTAAGCGGGTGCCTTTTTTTCGATGGCGATGGCAGGTGGAATGACATCGCGCGCTGCGACTGAGGGGAAGCGTCCGAGGCTGAATTCACAGCTCCTGTTAGGTGAGCATGGTTCATTTGATGGCTAACATCTTTCCATTTGGCCGAACTCGGCCAATGATTCGTCAGTTTGGCGTTCTCGGTTGGGCAAGGAAACTTCGACACATGCTCTGATCCACGGTTCCCCCTGAGAACACTGGTATCCTGTCCATTCATTCTCATTGTACGGCCACCATCAGCTTTCAGGCTGTGACAGTAGCTCTGAAATGAGTCGTCAGGTACGGATGGGCTTATCACCCATCAGCTGTGAACGATCTGAGGTTTTCGGGCCTGGATCGTGTTCGGAAGTCTGAAATGTGAGGGGCCCACTGGCACGGATGTCAGCCGTGTCTCTCCTCTAATACGGTGGTTTTGGCAGTCCTTGCAACGCGATCCTGCAGCCAGCCAGAGCTCAAGAGCAACCCTTTATCCAAGTCCCCAGCGGAGAGGAGTGTTCTTAGTCAAGCGCCCGAAATGCAAGAAGCACAGTTCAGTCCTCTATCCCACAGCTAACAGGAACATGATATCTCTGCACTGGAACCGCATCATGATCATCAAGCGTTTTTAGAACAGCAGTCAAGCAGCCCGCAAGATAGCCTCAAAAACCATTTCCCCTCCAGAACCTCCAGACCATTATCTGGCCCAGCTGATTATTCAAAGATGTCGACCATTGCTGCTTTGCTCGACGAGTACTTCAATGCCGCCCGAATCGTTCAGATTACTCGCATGTGTCAATGTAAGCATTGTTGGCCGATGTGAGTTATCTTGTACGCTAATTGTGCTACAGTGGCCCCATATGTTGTTATGGTATATGATCATAGTGCGTCTCCATTTTCTCCTTGAGGCTCTGCTGACTGTTGTGCCCAGTTCTAACTTTTGATCAAGAGGTAACGCTCCTCGATCGTGGTATAAACTTGACCTAACAATGTTACGCGTACAGGTTGAACATATCTGGGTACTTGTTGTTTCTCCGAAAGTCGACCTGGGAGTGCCGACCATGTGAACTTTGCAGAAAAGGTCGCGATCACTGAGCACGGTGCTATATGTCATCGTACGATCAAGACATAGCTCTACTGTCACATAAAATCTGATGCCCTACCCGAAAATTAGTTGCGTTACGCCGGGACTGCGGTTGCTTTGTAAGATGACTTCAGTCTTCCCAACTTTTCGGCCACTCACTCATCGTTCATAGGCTGAGTGCCTTTGGTACACCTCTCCACCTATCGGTCACACACGTCTGGCTCATCTCCATTGTTCTGCCAGCATTCTTGGCTCAGGCTCATGCATCCAACGAGGTGAGGCTCGAGTTATTCCTGGCACGTACATCTATTGACGTCCCTTTGGCAGTTGTACGTGGTCTAAACCGTCTTTTTGAGTGTCGTTAATCTCGCAGCCGCTCTGTTACACGGTTATGATAAACAGCTGTAAGTTTCCTTTCGTCACTCTTGATAGTTCCGCTGAGCATTCCGCAGGCCAAGTCTTCGTCCGTTTACAAGGTTGGCCCGCCTCCATCACATTGTGGCTTGTGCAGTGTAAGCATATTGTCACGCGTCATCAACAGCACTTCTTGTTAATGATAACACCAGTCATCCTGCAGATGCGACTCTATGCACTCTACAATTACTCGAAGAAGCTCCTCTTCCTAGTAGGGGGAGCCTACGTCGCCGAAATCGTAGCCATGTCGGTGATTCTTGGAATCGCGAATGCTGCTGACACAGGTGAGTGAAGATCAGTTATCTATAGTTGAGGGGTACCCTCACAATGCGCTCATGCTTCCTCTCTCCTTTTCATAGGCGTCAATGAACCTGCACCTGGAATTTACATCTGCAGCGTGGCTACAATCAGCGCCCCCAGGGTATTCTACAGCTTCTGGCTACCGCCGGTCATTTTTGAATCCATCTTGTGTCTACTCGCTATTCGCATTGGTATCCAGCGCTCGAAGGAGCAATTCAGGCCTGCATTGATCAGTGGCACACGTCTTTTAAACGTCGTCATCAAGGGAAACGTGGTCTACTTTGTTGGGTGAGTGTCTTTATTCTGCATGGCGGATGTAAACTGTTCTCTGACGGGCTTGGCGGAGCAGGATTCTGGTGGCATGCGTCGTCAACGCTGCGATGTGGCAGAACCTGGGGGTACGTGCTTCTCCCAGTCCTTGTTGCAATAACGCCTCGTGTCTAAATCTCTATCCAGTTTCTGTGGCTTGAGGTACCCGAAGGTTTTCCTCAGGCCATGGAAGTCATCGCTGGTTGCCGTCTCATTTTGCACATCCGAAGTGCAGCCTCTTCAGATCCGAATACCACCATGACTGCTCCCATCCAAATGCCAATGCAGCACTTCACCCCAAAGTCGGATCTGGACGAAGCATGAGGGAGTACCCGGTGGACGTCAAGTACTTAGGATTTTCGGCTTTGACACAATGAATTTCAAGCATGGTACCCCGTATCGTATACTGGTTACCGCTGGTGTTCGCCTCTGTCTCGCTTCGCACAAGATGGCCGACATCTTAAAGATGCGCCGGCTTTGATGCAAGCTTTGAATCCACCTGAATCTGGAGCATTCAGTGGCATTTCCATCTCAGGTGGCCGAGTCGGCTTTGATGGGAACACCAAATTTTGGTCTTCGGATTTGCGCTGTCTCTGTAGCAACGTACGGAGCCGTGGGCGGGGCCCACCGGCAACTCAGATCTTAATTTGAATCATAGATTGCTGGTTGCGCACTCGTCCACCTACCGGGCTTGATCTTTGAATCGCATATCATGGGGTTGGGGTGATATCACGTTGGCAAGGTGGAGCCTCTGATTGACTTGTTCCGTCTCACAGACTGCGTGGGCTTGGACGCGGTACAGTGCATGTAGGGCCCCCGGATAGGTCCAACGGCTATTCATCGTGTCCCGTCAGCTACATTGCCTTCAAGTCTTCAAACTTCCCGTGCATATCAGTGCGTGACCATGCCTTGGCCTCCAAAAAAAGACCCAGCGCGGAGGTTAACGCCTTAACTATCAAACGGTAACTTTTCTCTATCCCAATGCCGTCCTGCGCGCTCATGTTGCCTTAGTCCAGGCTAGCGCTTATCATGATCATGATCGTGCTCCCGTCGCCGCGTCAGTGATTGGTCCTAGGGACTCGGAGGCATCCGTGAGCCCGTTTCATGCTCAAAAACGTAGATGCCCTTTGGTTACCCTTACTTCCCAAGTACCTGTCTCCCAATGTCAACGACAGCCACCGAAGTTGCAGAGTATGTTAGCGGTGCCCATATTGTTCAGCTAACTCGTATGTGTCAAAGTAAGCGGGCATTCCTTACATGAACCGCACAATCAGCTCAACTAATCATTCTAAGTGGCCCCGTATGTTGTCATGTTATATGACCATGGTATGGTACAATATGTCATCGAGTCGAGCTCTCTGACTAGAGTCGCCAGTTCTGACTTTCGATCAAGAGGTATCCACAAAGTTCATTCGAGCACGTATCGTTTTTCTGATGCTGCGTGGGCTGCAGGTTGAACATATCTGGGTATCTCCGTCTTGCTTTATCACAATCTGGGGGATTGGCTAACGACTTCTTTGTAGAAAAGGTCTTGGACCTCCAGTACAATCTTATATCTCATTGTACGCGCTCGGTCTTCTCTTATCGCTTCGGGGATTCTTCATCTAGGTTCCAAAACAGCTGCGATATATTGGCGGGGCGTTTGGTTTGTGCGCTGATCTTGGATCTCTCCGTCCTCCAATGTTACTCACTCGTCCCTTTGCAGGTTTAGCGCAATGGGTGTGTCATTTATTCTTCCTGTAATACTTCTCCAACCGGTATTCCGTGAGCAGGATTCATAGGGCAGTGGTCCATGCCGGTAAGTATTACCATCAAATGAGGTCCGGTGCTCTCATCCAGCTCTATTAGGTGTACGCGACCAATGTAGTTCTGTGTGACTTTGCTAACGATGTTCGGCCTATGTCCGAATCCGGTGTGGGTTAACAGATGTGAGTTGAATAGTTGGTATGTACTAAATCCGTCTAATGCTCCGAGTCCTGTAGGCAGTGTCTTCTTGTACCTCCAAGGCTGGCCAGCATGTCTAACCGTCTGGCTTGTCCAATGTGAGCCTTTGACGAGCTCCAAAAGTTCCCTCCAATGCTTACATCTTCATCTAGACATTCTACAAATGCGCCTCTATGTACTGTATGGGAAGTCGAAGAAGCTCCTCGTGTGCATGGGGGCAGCATACATTGGCGAGATCATAGCCATGTCGATGATCCTGCTGCAAGTAATTCTGCAAGCAAATCACAAATCATCTTGTAAGTCCAGATATCTCGCCTCTACTCCACATCTTATTCCCACTAGGAGTGCTTACTCGCCTGCATCTATCTCTATGAGTTTACTGACAACTGAAAGCAGATAACCAGCCACCCCCCGGAATAGACATTTGCGAGGCCGTAGACGCACCAACGATTTCCTACAGCTTCTGGATTACGCCTCTCATCTTCGAGGGCATTTTGTGTTGCCTCGCGATTTGGGCTGGCGTGAGGAGGTCCAGGGAACATGTCGCTTCTACGCTTGTCAAAGGAACTGGCATGCGGCTTGTAGAAGTGCTTATTCTGGGCAATGTAATGTATTTCTTTGGGTGAGCGCCTTCAAGTTTTTGGAATTTGGAACCAAACACCGAGTAAACTTTTAATCACTCGCCTGCAGAATCCTGCTCCCCTTCATTACCAACGTTGCGATGTGGCAAACTCTAGGAGTAAGGAATCCTTCCAATCACATGTTCAAACGTGCTCTTACGAACGCTCTCCTTTTCCAGCCCGAGTGGCTCGAGGTACCCGAGGGCTTTGCACAAGCCAGTGAAGTGATCGCTGGCTGTCGTCTCATTTTGCACATCCGAAGCGCAGGGACCCAGACCCCCAACACTACACAGTCAATCTCCACATCAGTGGTTTTTAATCATCCCCGGATGCCACACTCCCCCTCAGACCTAGTTTCGAGGAGCCGTGACCGGAATTCTGAGTTGAATTTAGGCTGGGGGATCTGACACAATGAATTTGTAGTTTAGAGAAAGTCGAGCACAGAATCACCCCGCCTTTGGTGACCGCGTCACTGAGGATTACCACTCTATACCTGCATCCAAGAGGGGTGCAAGAAAAGTTTCGGCGACATCGTCCTCAATCATTCACAAGGACCCCGAGCACTGGGGCATAGGTGCACCTGTCAATGTGCCGAGCTTCGGCATGACAGGGCTGCAGGAGACAAGTAGGAAAGACGACGAGAGTCAAAGGACAGAGTAAGATTGGGGCAGCAAATGACTACATACTGGTATAGCTAACTTTGTTAGTGGAATATAAGTAAAACAACTACTAACTCGAGGGAAGTGCTACTGATTAGAGCAAGATTAGAGAATAAACAATTAATGATCAAACAGACTTATGTTTCTTTAAGTGACGAGCGGTAGAGGAAGAGGTAGTTGCACGAATCTGTCACTTGCCACGACTGGGTTTCGTAGGTATGTTATTCTCACTTGCATTACTGTACGAGATAAGGTGGTCCTTTGGCGGGATCTTGTCGCTCGGTATCCCAATCATTTCTTCTTCCTCGTGCGTGATAAGCATAGCTCTTGCCATGGCAGCTGGAACTGGCGCTCCATCCTCAATTCCATCGCTTGAGTATCCCGGATGACAGAGCCGGATATGCTCGGGCATGTTGTATTTCCATACCACTGTTATATTCGATCCGACTTCGGCTCTGCATCCGGGAATGAGGCATTCAATGGGAACATTGGTGCATGGCGTCGAAACGTTGGAGACGAGACTTGGAGCATAGTTGAACTTGTGTTGATGACGGCAATTGCTGCGGGCCTGTGGTGCCTTCTGCTTCGTAAGGTAGACTTCTGCACAGGTCTGGATGCCCGAGCGGCCGCAAAACCCGCATGGAAGTGGCAAGCCAACCTGCGTGATGTGAGACAATGAGTTTAACGAGACCAAACCAGGGAGAGGCTCATCGGAATACCATTCAGCGCTTCGTCAATCCCTCGTATGAAAAATAATATATGTTTGCCCACATGCGCGCGAGCTCTATTCACGTCCATCTCCATACCACACTGGTAGCAGCGAAAACGTTGATCGGCCGGCTGCTTGAGCATTCGAAGATTTTGAGTTATATCGTCTGATATCAAGGCGAGTGCGTCTATACAAATTAAAACATGTGTTTGAAGCCTTCCTCCAATGAGTCACCAACTTACCATTTGAATCACGGTACGGGAAGCTGGCGCTTTTCATCAGCTTCGGCAGGCTGCTCGATGCACCATGTCTTTTGACTACAGAGGTAAGTGACTCTATTAATACAGCGAGCTCGACGTCCGACATTTCCCAGGTAAGGAGCGAGCCTGAGCGCGTGAGTTCGGAGGATGGTGGAGACTCAAACGAGGGATCAGATGGTGGCATGGTAAGACAGGAAATGCGGGCGTTTATCGGCTCACAGAGGTGGCCATCTATTCTGAGTACGAGCGACTTCTTGCTAATCTTG
>KN839854.1:458739-494179 GCA_000827185.1 Hydnomerulius pinastri MD-312 | reverse complement strand
CAGATGGTGGCATGGTAAGACAGGAAATGCGGGCGTTTATCGGCTCACAGAGGTGGCCATCTATTCTGAGTACGAGCGACTTCTTGCTAATCTTGAGGTCCGCACCAGATAATGCAGCAAGGTTGTGAGCGCTGGATGCGGAGGCTGTCTTCGTACTAGATTTGGACTCCATGTCGAACTTGACATACTGACCCAACCATATCCACGAGCATGGAGTTGTTCCAGTGGGCTCTTGTGCGGCGGAGTGAGGTGAGTGTGAGGTGTGAGTTTGACAGCGAGCCTACCTCGTATCGAGTCTCGTCGCTCGTATGTCTCCTAAAGTCACATGACTTTGTTGATCTCCTAAGTTGAGCTCAAGATCATTTTCCTGCGTGTTCTACAGCACTTCTCTCGTCAGATATTGCATGTATGTGTTGCTATAAGTGTACTGCACAACATGTACTACTAGGACTTCTTTGCTACACCTGCACAAAAAGAATTATGCAGAAACAGCTTGAAAACATCTACTGGGTCCGAGAAAGGACCCCGAGGACCACTAAGTGCCCCATGTGCTGAGAGGTGGGTGTCTCGGCTCCAAATCCTGCTCCCCTCTTGCCTGCATCTGTGAATTTCATGGTTGCGTCCCTGCTCATGACTCGCATCTTGAAACAGCCAGTGCCAGGCCCCCTTCAAATTCTTTAGCTATTCTTGGCCACGTAACTGAAATTCATGTGGGGTACGTGGTAAATATAACGGTATAAAACTACTTATCTTTGCACTGCACAGCTTAGTTCACCTTCTTGGTGATGTTTCGAAGTTTTTGTTACAGGAGCATCATCCCGGGCGAGCTTGATGCGAGCAGCCTGAGTGATGACCGGTTCACATATATGTAGGCTTGCACATCTTCCCTCTGCGTTCCCACCTACCGGACTGCTCACTCACAATGAAAGAGACTATAGCTAACGACTTCGCCTTAGCCCAGTCTATCTATGTAACTAGGGCATGCCAAGGTCAGCAAACCGTACCATTCCCAGCAGCCTCCAGTTCTCACGTGGATGAAGTCGTGGCCAGCACAATGATGACTTATGATCATTGTAAGTCTTCAAGTTCATGCCCGCAATGCATGCAAGTCGTTGCTCACTGCTTTTTAGTGATCACCATAGACAAAGAGGTGGGGTCCATTCACGCCCGTTCGCGACGCAAGGCTTATTGGAATGTTCCTACTAGCTGGCTCACATATGGGTAAGCCTATACAGTTTTGCCAGGGGTTGCGTTCATCCTCGCTTGTATCCGTGCCAGAGCAAACCTCGGTCGGTGCCTACTATGTTCTACTTGATTGTGTGTCATGATTTCTATCTCTGATGGTGCAGCACCTGACTGTTTGAACGCTCCGACAGCTACGATACATTTCTGGAATATATCGAATGTGAGATCGCTTCATTTTTGGTAACGCCCTTGCATCGTTCGATTGATGGGACGTGCCGAGGTTCAGTTTCACCATGTCAGGTTGGTTCTCAACTGCACGGCCCCGGTGCATGTCAATTTACATGACCGAACAAACAGTATTCTTCGTTCAGCCTACCTCGGAAATGGTAGGCCTAGGCGGTTTGCGTCATCTTGATACAGACTCATTACTGACTTAAATGCAGTTGTGAGCGCCCGTTTTCACGTTCCGGAACCTCTCATCCTCTGATTTCTGGATCGCTCCCACCCCGGCAGCTGTGGGTTCATTTTCGTTGACTCTGCGTGCAGTCTTCCTCACAGTAGACAGGCAAGGCTTTCTTACGTCTTCAAGGCTAGCCATCATCAGTTTTCATGTGGTTCGTGCAGAGTGAGTTTCCAATTCATACAAGACGTTACTTCAGCGTGCTTATACGCGACCACGCAGTCATTCTTCTAATGCGCCTACATGCACTCTACAATCGTTCAAGAAGGCTTCTCGCGTTTCTCGCGTCACTTTTTGCTACTGAGATCTTAATAGTTTCTTGGCTGTTACTTGACTCTACCATGGCGGCGAAAGGTCAGCTCCAGGCATTGTCTTTGCGAGCTCTTAAATGATGACCTCACTACCTCAAGGTGTCGACGAAGAGGTCCTACTCGGCACTAAAATGTGCACAAATCTTAGCATTGGGCGTCCGCTGAAATTCCTCTGGCTCCCTGTCATAGGGTTTGAGGCCGTTCTATGCCTGCTTTCTATCTGGGCTGGAGTAAGGCGATCAACGGAACACCAGAAGTTTTCCTCAAGCACCAGACTCAACCTCGTGGACACCATGGTCAGGGGCAACGTTGTGTATTTTACAAGGTATAATCAGCCATTAATACTACCCTCTTGGCTCCAACACTCAACTTATTTGACCCAAACGCAGTATATTTGCGGCTTGTCTGGCACCAACAGTCCTGTGGCAATTTTTCAATGTGCGTACACAGGACTGTCTCAGCTAGTTCTATTCGACCTCATAACTTCATGCTGGGAACTAGTATCAATATTAATGGTACGAAGCTCCCGAAGCCTTTGTGTGCGCCGTCAAAAGCATCGCCGGATGTAGGCTTCTTTTGCACCTTCGAGAGTCGCACGAACAATCCCTCAGAGTCCCTGGCTCTCCTGAATCAGCGCAAATGATGGATCTGCACTTTGCTTCCGAGGCACCAGTTGGTGCAGTCACATCAAGGGCATGGTATGTTAGCTGTTTAACAAAGCAAGTCTCACAACAACAAATTCACGTTCGATTAGAGCAGGTTTGCTTGATGGTGTTGTCCACAATAGATCGTGCATTCAATCGAGTTTAGAGAAGACAGTATCCACGCCACTCGCTACGAAGTTCTCTGAGCGCCTGGGATTGCGCCGCCCCAGGATCGGAGATGGATAGTATAGGTCAAACGCAACTAGTACAAATGCTAGTCACATCCTATAGTACAATACATCCTGCTCCAAAAGATCAACAAAACAACAGCGGCCTGCTTAGTCCTCCATCAAGCTCTGTCTAAATCAGATTCAGGGGCACAGGTGAGGAGTTGCATTGGGTACTCGAATACCACTTGTGAGGGAACTGCTGTTGTACTGTCAAGGGAGGTAGGGGAAGCTACACCACGGACATGCAAAACAAGCCGGCAGCCGGCAATAACTCCAATGGCCTCTGCAAACCCTTCAGGCACCTCCATCCACTGTGGCTGAAGATGATTCATGATGTTAGACCTCGTGACACATGATCGAACTGAGGACCTACCGAAAGACTCGGAATTGACCACATCACGGTATTGACAATCATCGTGAGTACTACACTGATCACCAAGCATGTTAGAAAGGCAGTTTTGTTTGAAGTCTCAGGAAAAACTTACCAGGCAAAATATAAGACATTTCCTTTGACTACCACATCCACTAACCGTGTGCCAAAAACCAGGCCAGGCGGTGTATCCACCTGTGAACGCTTGAAGCCAATCCAAATAGCGAAGCAGCACAATAGGGACTCGTAGGTGAGAGGCGCGACCCAAAAGCTGAATCCGTCTGCCACCAGTGAGTTAGTGCAAATGTTGATTCCAGGAAATGGCTCATTGGTAACACCTTTACATTTCCAAGCGTGAACCAAAGGACAATGAACAAGATATTTGCACCTACCTCCCGCAACATTCGAGAAGATGAGAATAGTAGACATGACCGCAATCTCCACGATGTAGGCTATTCCCAGGAATAGGAGGACCTTCTTTGATTTGTCGTACAGCGCGTAAATATGCATCTGTAAGATGACTGTGTTACATCAGTTATGATATGTGAAGCTAAGAATACTATCTGGAACTTGAAAACTCAAGTTGCTACCTTGTAAAAGCCATAGGGTCACACAGGCTGGCCAGCCTTGATAGTTGAGATAAAATTGGCCTTTTGTGACATCAGATGGAAATAGCACAGTGCTAATGGGCTGGACTCACAGCTAGTTATCAACACCGTGTACCATGTATACACCAAGGAGTTTAGCAAGGTTGCGCATATATTTGTTGATGACATACAACTGAAAGCAACTTGAACCAACGGAACAAAATGACCAAATGTTTATATCCCCGACTCTTACCTTGCTTGAAGTCTCTGTCAGGAATGCTGGTTGCAAGAATACAGGGGTGAGGCCACAACAAATGAGATTCAGAGGGGGATGTAGATCGTGCACAAACTGCGCACCCGCCGCATTTTGGCTAAAAACAATATAATAAGTTAGAATGAACATTTAGTGACTTGCTAAACCTCTGGCATATATGGGTTGCTTTGAAACGTACAGAGCGTACAAATTCCCTCCGTATCGTAGCTATTTTCAGCGCCGATAGCAAGAAGTCAGTCTAAGGACTCGGAATAAAAAGGGCTAGAGCTCGTACGATGAGGTACAAAACTTTAGTTGGTGACCATGACCTCTTCTGCGACAGCACCTTCGTTGAACCTAACAAGCATTCAGACAACCATGGCACTCACCCATATGTGCTCAACCTCGAGGCAAGGGTGTGTTAGGGCACACATTTAAAAATGAACATACCACTCACTTCCTCATCAAACGTGATCACTGATACGTCAGTCAGTAATGCTCCCTGATTGAAAACCGGATACCTACTGTGGTCATACGCCATGACCACGAATGGGGCGACTGCGGAGCGCCAGTGGTTAGAGCAAGACAAATCCCTCTGTTCCTCCCACTCACGTTGGCACATTCGGGTTATCTGAGCTGTGCGCGCAAAGCTCACGTATTCAGTGTTGCCGAGAGCTTGTTCTGACATGTGTGTCGAATTACGTGCTGAGAGGGATCTACTAGGAGGTAGTTCATCTAGGATCATGCTTTTGAAGCCTACCACGAATACCTTTGGTTACCCTTGCAGTGCAATCAACCTGATGATCATGGTAACTCTGTGTACTTGCCACTTGAATCATGATCGGGACTGCGTTGTATGGCCGTCTTCTCAGGCTGCTCTAACAGCATTAAGATTAAATGGGAGTGGTTTTCACTATGCCAAAGCGCTGTTCTAGAGTTCAAAGAACGTTAGCCAGAAGCTAGGAGAATCACAAACCATTATATCGATATCCAATGACCAGGTATTCGAGTTGTCGAGGGGAACAGCGAACTTGTACGTCTCCGGGATGTCCGAGTCTTCCAGCCTATCTAATATGAGGGCTTACGGGCCGTGAGATACAAGCCCATTAGATGAGGGAGATTGCTCTATCTCTCATTATGACTGCCACTTCTATGGACGACAGAGATCAGACTCATCAAGGAAGCTGATAACATGAACTGATCACGATCGATCATGCAGTCAACCAACATCGTAGTCGGGCAATGAAATGTGAGGAGTGGTACTAGTGCCAATTACGACGGCCTACGTTATGTTGTTCCGGCTCGTGAGTACTGATCAGGTGGCAGTCGCGAGATGGTCCCACATTGACCTCAAGAGGATGGCATCAGGAATATGACGGAAATGCCTATCTGTACTCAAGTCTGTACTTTCCATATTTTTCGGCGCCTTTCTTCTGCTTTAGAGGTACACTTCGCGTTAGAGCATGGGAAAAGTAGAATAAGTTGACTTGAGCAGTGTCTGCTTGAGACGGATGAGGTTGATTGAGGTGCCGCCAAGCTCGAAGAAGTTGTCAGCAGCCGAGGGGTCTCTGACTTCCAAGTTGAAGATGCCAACGTAGATGGCTGCGAGGATCTTCTTGGTCTCGGTGGAGGGTGTGACGGAGGAAGCCCTGTGAACCTCGCTGAGGAGCTCCTCAGTGAGAGCTATGTGCTTGGCGAGCTCACCGTACTTGTACAAGCTGACGAGACGAGCGCGGGCGAGCTTTCCGAAGGGGGCCTTCTCCATCTATTCACGGGAATAGGAATGATCTGCTGAGGAAGAAGCGTGATCATCTTGACCGAAATATCCCTGAGGACACTGTGGGTAGCGAACAACTTCGTTGACAAAATGCTGCTCAACACACGAAGGTACAGGTCAGCGGGATGCAAAAAGGCTGGACGCACAGGGGATTGAACCCTGGACCTCATACACGTTTGATTACAAATGCTTATGTAATCATGTTGTTGCAAAGCATGCGCGCTACCACTGCGCTATGCGCCCGTGATATTGCGAAGCTAGCTGGCATATACGAGTCTCGAATGCGGTTATCTGTTGATGAGAAAGTGGAGGTGAAAGGGAAGGCAAGGACACAGGCAGATGCAAACGGAGAGAGAAAGGAGGAATGCTAATTGGATGGTGTTCCGCTGGTGTTCAGGAAGAAAATTGGGCCGAGCATGCAGCCGGTGGCAGTGTGGAATGCTACCTCGCTCTACGGTCTAGATGAGCACGATCGAGGCGTGGAGTTCGAATCCTCTGCCATGCGCGCTACCACTGCGCTGCAGTGGGTCCGTGGACATTGGAGCCTAACACGCAGCGTCAGGCTGTGGGAAGGGAGTGCTATAGCGCGGAGGGGCGATAAAGGGTGGCTGAAGGTGGGCAAGGGAGGGACGGGAGAGACCGGTGATGGACTGGAACTGCGCCGAGGAGGGTACGAAGTCCAATGCCATCGACCACGCGCATCACCACTAGAAGGCAGGTACTCGTGTAGGTTCGCGCATGGCGTATTTACTAAGTCCTGTGGAAACGAATGGTCGAGGTTAGAGCATTAGTCCACTGCAAGTGGACAGCACACGATATGGTCGAGAGACATCGAGACTCAACGATCGGTGCAGACTGTATGCAGCGGGCTACAGTTCGAGAGACATCCGAGTCACTAAGCCAGCAACGTTCCGAAACAATTATGTGGAGCACTGACTGCAAGACGCACCGTAAAAATACCCATGGCCAAACTGCATTTATGATATTTTCGTCAATTTCTCGTTGATGTTGTGCCAAATCGATAACTACTAGCAGTGTGCCAGACACGGCAGCGGCAGAGGTGATGAGTACTCGTGGGGACGAGCGCAGATTGGATGATGCAAGGGAGATATTGCGCATTGGCAGTATGAAGGGAGAAAGTCGAGCTGAGCATGCGGCCGGTGACAGTGTGGAATGCTACCTTGTTCGTCGGCCAAGGTGGCACAATCTCAGGTGGAACTCCACCGAAAAGCATGCGCGCTACCACTGCGCTATGCGTCCGCAAAGTATGATATCATGGTGATATTCAATAAGCCGCTGGGTCTACGACGTGCATTGGGGCCTATCGTAAAAGCCCGTTGGTAAGTAAGTGATCCGCCAGCCTAAATCCAACTTAGGACTCCCATCACGGCTCC
The DNA here is from genome assembly GCA_000827185.1 of Hydnomerulius pinastri MD-312. Taxonomy (NCBI): domain Eukaryota; kingdom Fungi; phylum Basidiomycota; class Agaricomycetes; order Boletales; genus Leucogyrophana; species Leucogyrophana pinastri. The sequence continues at coordinate 486,968 of KN839854.1, read as the reverse complement.
TCGAAACTAGATCTGAGGGGGGAGCGTGGCACCCGGGGATAATTAACAACCACTGGCGTAGAAGTTGACCGGGTAGTGTTGGGGGTCTGGGTCCCTGCGCTTCGGATGTGCAAAATGAGACGACAGCCAGCAATGACTTCACTGGCTTGTGCAAAGCCCTCGGGCACCTCGAGCCACTGGGACTGAAAAGGAGAGCGTTCGTAAGAGCACGTTTGAAGTTGTGATTGAAAGGATTCCCTACTCCTAGAGTTTGCCACATCGCGACGTTGGCAATGAAGGGGAGCAGGATTCTGCAGGCGAGTGGTTAAACGTTTGCTCGGCGTTGGGTTCCGAATTCCAAAAACTTGAAGGCGCTCACCCGAAGAAATACATTACATTACCCAAAATAAGCACCTCTATAAGCCGCATGCCAGTTCCTTTCACCAGCGCAGAAGTGACATGTCCCCTAGACCTCCTCACGCCCACCCAAATCGCGAGACAACACATAATACACTCAAAGACGAGAGGCGAAATCCAGAAGCTGTAGAAAATCGTTGGTGTGTTGATGGCTGCGCAAATGTATATTCCGGGGAGTGGCTGGTTAACCGCTTTGAGTTTTCAGTAAACCCATTGGAGGCGCAAGTGAGTGAGCAGTCCAGGTGGGCATAGGGTGTGGAGCAGAGACGGTATGTCCGCCGGACTTACCAGATGATTTGAGATTTGCTTTCAGAAGGATCGTCGACATGGCTATGATCTCTCCGAAATATGCTGCCCCCATGCACACGAGGAGCTTCTTCGACTTCCCGTACAGTACGTAGAGGCGCATTTGTAGAATGTCTAGATGAAGATGTAAGTATCGGAGGGAATCTCTTGGGAGATTGTGAAAGGCTCACATTGGACGAGCCAGACTGTCAGAGAAGCCGGCCAGCCTTGGAGGTACAGGAAGACATTGCCTGCAGGAGTGTTATACGCATTGAGTACATATCAACTATCTAACTCACATCTAATAACCCACACCGGATTCAAACATAGGCCGGACAATGTTAGCGAAGTCGCACAGAACCGCATTGGTCACGTACAGCTAACAGAGCTGGATGAGAGTACCGGACATCATTTGATGGTAATACTTACCGTGCTGGACCACTGCCCTACGAATCCTGTTCACGGAATACCGGTTGCAGAAGTATTACAGGAGGAGTAACCGACGCACCCATTGCGCTAAACCTGCAAAGGGACGAGTGAGTAACCTCGGAGGACGGAGAAATCCAAGATTAGCGCACAGACCAAACGCCCCGCCAATATATCGCAGCTGTTTTGGAACCTGGATGAAGGAGTCCCGAAGCGATAAGAGAAGACTAAGGACGTACGATGAGATATAAGATTGTGCTGGATGTCCAAGACCTTTTCTACAAAGAAGTCGTTAGCCAATCCCACAGAGTGTGATAAAGCAAGACAGATACCCAGATATGTTCAACCTGTGGCCACGCGGCATCAGCAAAATGATACGTGCTCGAATGAACTTTGTGGATACCTCTTGATCGAAAGTCAGAACTGGCAACTCTAGTCAGAGAGCTCGACTCAATAATATATAGTGCCATACCATGGTCATATAACATGACAACATATGGGGCCACTGAGAATGATTAGTTGAGCTGAATGTACGATTCTTGTATGTAATGTCCGCTTACTTTGACACATACGAGTTAGCTGAATGATATGGGCACCGCTAACATATTCTGCAACTTCGGCGGCTGTCATCGACATTTGGAGACAAGAAAGACGTTGAGCTGGTTGAAGTGTTCGCGGGTCTCGAATGTGCACTACTTAGGAGGTGAGATGTAGGGGAACCAAAGGGCGTCCGCGTTTTTGAGCATGAGACAGACTCACTGATGCCTCCGAGTCCCATGGACCAATCACTGGCGCAGCGCCGGGAGCACGATCATGATCGTGATAAGCGCTAGCCTGGACTAAGGCAATATAAGCGCGTAGGACGGCTTCGGGATAGAGCAAAGTTACCGTTCGATGGATAACCTCGATGCTGGGTCTTTTTTTGGAGGTCAAGGCCTAATCACGCCCTGATACGCACGAGAAGTTTGAAGACTTGGAGGTAATGTAGCTGGCGGGACACAATGAATAACCGTTGGACCTATCCAAGAGCCCTAGACGCGCTGTACTGCGCCTAAATCCATGCAGTCTGTGCGACGAGTCAATCAGAGGCTCTACCTTGCCAATGTGATATCACCCAAACCCATGATATGTGATTAGATCAAGCCTGGTAGGCGGTGGATGAGTGCGCAGCCAGCAACCTGATTCAAATTAAGATCTGAGTTGCCGGTGGGCCCCGCCAACGTCTCCGTACATCGCTACAGAGACAGCGCAAATCCGAAGACCAAAATTTGTGGCTCCCATCAAAGCCGACTCGGCCACCTGAGATGGAAATGCCACTGAATGCTCCAGATTCAGGTGGATTCAAAGCCTGCATCAAAGCCGGTGCATCTTTGAGATGCCAGCCATCTTGTGCGAAGCGAAACAGAGGCGACTGCCAGTGGTAATCAGTACACGATACGGGGTACCATGTTTGAAATTCATTGTGTCAAAGCCGCAAACCGAAATACTTGACGCCCGCCGGGTACTCCCTCATGCTTCGTCCAGGTCCGACTTTGGGGTGAAGTGACGTATTGGCATTTGGATGGGAGCAGTCATGGTGGTATTCGGATCTGAAGAGGCTGCACTTCGGATGTGCAAAATACGACGGATCTACAACGGGAAAGCATCCCTTTACCGAGTTTCGGCGAGCCTACGTGGACATTGGAGTCTAACGGGCAGCGTCAGGCTCTAGGGAGGGAATGCTATAGGGCGGAGGGGCGATAGAGGGTGGCTGAAGGTGAGGGTAAGGTAAAGACGGGAGAGAAGAGGGATGGAGTGGAAGTACGGCGAGAAAGGTGCAAAATGCAATGCCATCGACCACGCGCGTCACCACTGGAAGCCAAGGACCCGTGTAGGTTCGCACATGGCATATTTAGTGAGCCCAGTGGAATGGAACAATCGAAGTTAGAGCATTATCTGCTGGTAGACAACATAAGATATGGTCGAGATAAGTCAAGACTCAATGATTGGTGCAGATTGTATGTAGTAGGGGCTAAAGTTCGAGACTCGGGAGACAACCGAGTCACTGGGCCAGCAGCATTCTGAAACAATTCTGTGTTGTTTGCCAGACACGGCAGCGGCAGAGGTGATGAGTGCTCGCGGGGACGAGTGCGGATGGGGAGATTCAAGGGAGATATTGGCAGTACTTATAAAGGGAGAAAGTCGAGCCGAGCATGCGGCCGGCGACAGTGTGGAATGCTACCTTGTTCCTCGGGCTACTACTTAGTGGGTACGATCGTGGCGTGTACATGCGCGCTACCACTGCGCTATGCCGCATGCGTTCATCTGACGCGCTCGTCACGTGACCAGATAACTTTTCGTCAGCCCATCGTCTGACACGACGAGCAGACCCCTCAGCTCATCTGCAGTGATGGCGACCTCCTCAGAAGCCGCCCCAGACAAACACGCCATCACACCCACAACATTCCCCACATATTCTGACACCCTCCAAGCAGCTGCCCTGAACACGACTCGTCTCGCAGCAACCTCCCTCCCATCCGACCTCTCCTTCCATCGGTCTATCCATTCAAACTTAGCGCCAGATATCGACGCATTCTCAGCCCGCGTTCTTGGCTTGACTAATAGACTGATTCGTCTTGCTGGAGGCAAAATCAGCACCATAGAAGAGGAAGAGGATGTCGTCGATGGCTTCGTACGCACGATTGTAGATTCGATGGAGGGGATGTTGGAGAGGACGGATAGTGCCCTTGATGAGTACTTGGGAAGGAAGAAAGGTCCTGCTATCCCCATCCCTGCCGTACCCGTCGATCCACATCAGAACACCAAAGTGAAGGTGCGTTCCTCGCAAACTTTGCTACATAGTATTACAACTAATAGCACGGATAGAAACCACAACCTCCTCGCGGCAGACTAGACCCCGCTCTAACACACGCCTCCCACCTCCCAAAGCCCCAGCTCAAATTTAAACACACACCCTCCAACACCGATGAATCGCCCTACATCCCCGCAACCCTCATCCCTCACAAATGGTGTGCCAAGGTACCCCTTGGGTATATCTTCCACGACGAAAGGCTGCTCGGGGAGGGAGAGGGTAGTAAGGACGAAGAAGCAGAGGAAGAGGAGACGAAGAAGCGGACGATACATCCTTATTATTACGAGCTCACACATCCTTCATACCCGGATCACGTATTCAATCCTCCTCCGAATCCCGTCCATCCATCCGCCCTTGACATGTCCTCGCCGTCCTCGTCATCTTCTACCCACCCCTTGACATACGTCTCCTCTCCAAAATCTCTCCTCGACTTCGCAAACACCATCTCAACAGCTACCGAGCTCGCCATCGACCTTGAGCATCATTCGTACCGATCCTACCGCGGTTTCTTGGCGCTTATGCAGGTATCGACGAGACAGGAGGACTATGTCATTGATTTGCTGATGCCTGAGCTGCGTGAGGGGCTGAGGCAAGGCAAAGGCAAGAAGACTGCGGAGAGCGAGGACGAGAGAATGGCGAGGGAGGCGGGCGAGACTATCGCGAGGGTCTTTGCGGATCCGGCAGTTGTGAAGGTGAGTCTATCAAATCATGGTATCATCCTCGACCCAACGCATACATTCTGCGCCATCTGCAGGTTTTCCATGGCGCCGAATCAGACATTGTTTGGCTCCAAGAAGACTTCAATATCTTCGTTGTTGGGTTATTTGATACGTTCCACGCTTCGAAGGTCCTTGGTACGTGACCAAGATTTTCTTTCCTTGCCTGTACTCACTTTCCGTCGACAGAGTTCCCGAAACACAGCCTCGCAAATCTTTTAGAGACCTACTGCGACTTCATCCCTGATAAACGATACCAACTTGCTGATTGGCGAATTCGGTGAGTTCATGGTCCTCGAAGAAACGGACGACCCTTTACCATCTCGTCTGCATGCCGTGCTATATTTAATATTCGTACACAAAACTAATCCAACGTTGAACAGCCCCCTCCCGAACGAAATGTTAACCTACGCACGCTCCGACACCCATTTCCTCCTCTACATCTACGACAAGCTCCGCCTCGCCCTAATCGCGCGCGCCTCATCCCTTCCTCCCACCACTCCTCCCCTATCATCCGCCGCCACTGCCAATCTTCCCTCCTCCACAAATCTAATCTCAACGGTTCTCTCACGCTCCGCACGCACGTCCCTCCGTCTTCACGACATCGAGGTATACGACGCAGACCACGGGACGGGTCCTGGTGGGTGGGACACACTCGCGCGAAAATGGAATAAGGCGGGATTGTTTGGCGTGGGTGGAGGACGGCGTACGCCTGCTTCGGCCACGGGTGGGGATGGTGGAGTGCAGGGGGCGGTGTACAGAGCTGTTCATCGGTGGAGAGAGGACGTTGCGAGGGAGGAGGACGAGAGTACTCGGTATGTATCTCTCTTTTCACACATTATTTATTTCCCCATTACTAACGCTCACGAACATGCGCATATAGGTATGTACTCCCAAACCATCACCTCTTCCTCCTCTCCGAACGCACACCCTCCACCGTCCCCGAGCTGCTCTCCCTCTTCGGTGGACCGGGCGGTGGGAACGGAGGCGTCCCACCTGTGCTGAGACGACGTGCGGGGGAGTTAGTCGGGGTTGTTAAGGGTGCGATTGATGCTGTTCAGGCGGGTCAGAGTCGAAAATCTACGGCCATGAACGCGGAGGGAGCGCCTGAGGACGTAGAGATGGTCGTAGCGTCGGTGAACAATGAAAGTGCAACGTCGAAGGGGGAGTCGGAGCTTGCTGTGGTGTCGACGAACGAGTCAAGGCTCTGGGCTGTCGGTGCTTCGTCATCATCAATAGCTTTCGCTTCTCGTTCGTCGTTGTTTGGCGCTAGTGTTGAGGTTGCTGCGTCGTCGTCCGTTGTGGGTGGAAGCAAGGCTTATGCTGCTACGAGGAGTGTATTGTTCGGTGAGATTTCGGGTGAGGTAAGTGTCGTTGATTTGACTGAGTGGTTTAGTTCCTTTCTTCTCCGGCCACATCTCTACTTAGCCTTGTTTCCCATGTTCCAAGTTCCTTCCTTCCCGTCACTACTTCGCATTCAGTTCGCATCACATCACTCCATTTTATGACTTTGAACTGCCTCTTCGACTTTGTGCCCATAAACACCGCAACTCCTGCTCCATATACGCCTTGTCACATTGCGATCCCCCTTCCCCCTGTCTGCTCCAACCTCTCTTCTCTCCTTTTTGCTCGCATTTGCCTACTAGTACCTTTGCACTATTTTTGCCTTTCTACCATTCGCTCCTCTTCTAATGCCTCCTCCCTCTAGCCCCTCCCATCATCCAGAACATCAAAATCGACATACTCCCAAACACGAACACGAAACGCCTCCACAGAACGGTTCAAAGACCTCGTGGAAAGGATACACAGAACCTTAGTCATCGCGCCTGTCGTTCCTACGCCTGCAAAGGTACGTAGCATGCATTTTGTTATGCTGATGCGGCACCAGTGGTAACACGATGTCTAACCGAACAAATGGTTTTTTTCGCCTCTTTCCGCAGACTGAGGTCTCCATCACTACGAGCACGAGTACGAGCTCTACGGTTCCTCCCGCATCCGTTCCTACGCCCTCCGAACCCACCCCCGCAGCTCAAGCTGAAATCCCATTCGTCCCAGCGCACCAACGCCAGGCCAACCCCCTCACCTACGCACCTCTCGAAGACGATACGATCGTCGTCGTCGGTCAGGCAGGTGCGAGGCAACGGAAACGGAAACGCGAGAAAAACAAGGGCACGATTGGCACTGGCATCAGCGGGGCAGCACACTCGAGATCGAAATCTGGCACTGCTGAACCAGGAGCTTCGATCGGCGATCAAGAGGAAGAAGAATCCAAATTTGATTATTCGAGTGTTCCCAATTTGCTAGACGGGGATGGTAAGATAGGAGGAGGTGAGGATGTCGAGAGGAGGAAGAAGAAGCAGAAGCAGGTAAAAGGTGGGTTCTTTGTTGCGTGCTCGTGTGACTGCCTTTTCTTCTCTCTTTTGATTGGACGTGGGATGGATGGACTTGATATCGAGGGAGCTGCTGTTTGATGACGTCCTTCGGAATTTTTTTGGTGGTGCTTCTTCGGCCGAGTTATCTTTATTGGCTTTTGGCTTTCCTTCCCTATATTCTCGTCCCATCACCGCTATCCGAGCGAAAGAGGGTTCGGAGATAGAGACCCTTATCGCTGTCGCTGTCGATTTTACTCTCTGATATGACATCGCTGACTCGAACGCCTTCCCAGGATCCGGACTCTTTGAGTACGGCAATTTTCGTGCACCACCGCGGGACCAGCGAGAGGTCAAGAGCGGCAACAAAACGCACACGTTTAGATGATGAAACCACGGGCATTTCATCTTCTGGAGGGAAGTGTGTAGAAACACTTCCTCTTGCCTCCCTTTTTACTTGCTTCCATGCAGATGCTACTCTGCATATCACAAAAGGGCTTTTCTGCGCAGACGACCTTGGTTATTTCGTAAAGTACCCAATCGCATCCGTGAGCTCAATTTCCTTGAGCATGATTCGCCTCATCCGCGATTCGAGGCCTCGAGCTTCAAAGTTGAGCCGCTCCGCTCCGCACTGCATCATCCTCGTGTCAATGTTTCCACGTAACCTGCAACATGGAAACGAAGGTAAGTTCGTGAGTTCTTTCGCTTCCAAGGAACGACATACGACACAGAGAAAGGAGGATAGAAAGGCAGATATGCCGCACCTTGCAGGAAAAAGACGGATTCGGAGCTCATTTCCGACAAGTGTCTTTGTGCCAGAGTGTTTCGTCGTGGATATTGTGGCCATGGCAGTGATTGTCACAAGCACCAGGCCTAGTGAGCATGGTTCTTTCGGGCATGAACGGGTAAGCCAAGGACACGGTGGGTTGGTTGACGCACTAGAAGTCCTAACCAACGAAGCGAGCTTGAGTATAAGAGAGGTCACTGTAGGAGGTTGGTGGGTATTGTTCTCTAACGACTCGCAAGTTTTCGGTTCTTGGGCTTTTTGAGTGCACGCTTCCTTCACGATTTCTTCACGACCATGTCTGTACCTGCAGCGTCGAGTCAGACAACCCTCGCACATTGCCCTGCGCCCCTCCCTTCTCAAGCTTCTGATTCTGATCTGGAAGGCCGGCCGCCGAAGGAATCAGTCGAGGAATCTTCGCCAGATATTGAGCACGTTCCCGTCGAGGACGACCCGCGTAAATGGAGCCACGCGAGGAAGGTACGTGGTGCTTCGTGATTAGCGTTGGGATATGCTTTGTTGACTATCAATCGTGCTATAGACAATTACGCTGTGGATTGTCTCTGCAGCCACCATGATTTCAGCTCTAGCTGCGAACATTCAGAACCGTATGATCATCCCCGATTGCTGGGTCTTTCAGAGATTGAGATTGACCTTTGCCAGCATCGAATTCATTAATTGAAGAATATTTGCACGCTAGCAGTAGCCAGATCAGCTGGTCACTTGCAGCCTTTATCATTGTACAGGGGAACTTCCCTCTCGTTTGGAGTGCAGCCAGCGAGATCAAAGGTCGAAAGGTTTGTCAAACCTTATCATGATCACAGTCTCGAGCTCAATCTTGGCAGCCCGTCTATGTAGTGGCTTCGACTATTTTTGTCCTCGCCTGCGCTATTTTGGCGAACGCTGAGACGATCAACGTTTTGATCGGCATGCGGGTCCTGCAAGCTGCTGGGTTGGGAAATTAATCCATTATGATGAGGCTGTGAGCTGAACGCCGTGGCTTTACAGATCCAGTGCGGCCATGGCTATCTCGGCTGCTACACTAGCCGATATCTACGAGACTCATGAACGAGGAAAAATGATGGGCATCTTCTTTGCCGCACCGCTCCTCGGTCCTGCCCTCGGACCTATCATAGGTGGATCGCTATCTCAAGCTTTTACCTGGAGAGCAAGCTTCTACTTTCTCGTCGCTTGTGGGGGTATCATTTTGGCGGCATTTTTATTCCTGTTCAAGGACACGTTCCGACTTGAGCGCAGCTTGACGTATCAGGCTGCCCTGCGCAGGCGGACCAACGAACTCGGGCACCTAAAGACTTCTAGCGATTCCACGATCGCCGGGCATGAGCCAGCCAAAGATGATGAACAGGTTAAAAATGAGAAGGTCTTATCGCCGCCAGAGTCGCAGGATCTCACCCACGACACTCCTGCGCCGAAACCACAGCCAACTCTAAGTGATATCAGTCTATCGCTTACTGACATCAACCCATTGCCACCGCTCTGGAAAGTTATCCAGCGCCGGAACAACCTCGCAATTCTGCTGGCAAATGGTGAGCGTGGCAGTCATGATTTCATCGACGAAGAGTGCTGACTCGTTCTCCAGGTCTCGTTTTCGCATTCAGTTATTGTTTATCGTACACATGCACTCGCACTTTGTCTCTGTACTATGATTATGACGCACTAAAAATCGGCCTTGTTCTCCTGTCTCTCGGAGTTGGTACGTCCATTGTCTTGTGCATGACGGACTAGGCACTGATGTGATACAGGGAGCATTGGTGGAAGTGTAATCGGAGGTCGCTGGTCCGACCACGTTCTCATGAAGATGAAAGCAGCAAACGAAGGAAAGTGGTACCCAGAGGTTTGTGTCGAGCCATTGGATGGTGAGGCACGAGTGCTGACGGCCATTGATAGATGCGCCTGCACAGCGCCAAACTGGCGATGCTCTGGCTACCCCCATGCGTGATTGGATACGCATGGGTGGCAGAGAAGCATCTCCACATCGCGGTTATCTGTGTCATGCTCTTCTTGTCTGGCTTCTTCTCGATGTGAGTAGTTGTGTCCCCATGAATCGTGTTCGTAACGCTGAGCCGTTTCAGTTGGATGTACACGAGTACGCTGGCGTATCTTGTCGACGCAAACACAGGTCGCTCTTGTTCCGCTGTGGCCACAAACAGTTCGTTCCGCGGCACATTGGCTTTTATATCAACCATAGTCGCCATTCCACTGCAGGTACGTAAGATCACTGGCCTTGAGGAAACTCTACGAACTGGCTGGATACAGGATGCCCTCGGCGATGGTGGCTTATACACGGCATTCGCTGGGGTACTCATTGTCATGGAGCTGCTCATCCTTCTTGTCTTGCGCAAGGGAGCGTCCTGGAGAGAGGAAAGCGAGAAAAGGGAATTAATGGCAAGCCATTAAGGGACACGCACAAGATCAATCATAACTGTTTAATGGATGGAGTTAAGCGGTGAAATCTTGCTTTCCATTCAAGCGTATATTATAACCATCAACTAACCTTGAATCTACACAATTCAAGCTGGGGTTGCTTTTAGATCTCCTGTTTGTAGAACCGTATGATAATAATGATAAGTGATTCGTCATGATCTCACTCGCTTGAGCGCCGGCAAGCTAGATCCAACCGTCTGTTTGGCGATGTTTAATTCTGAAGGCACTGACTAAGTAAGTCAATAAGCGCGACATTAGTAATCTGTTATGGGTGTACGCTCTCATAGTCCCCCCTAACTAGACCATTCAGAAGGAAGACAATCCTTCCTTCTGTCTACGCTCTCAGCCTTTTAGCGAAACATACAATAGGCGCTTCTGGACATCCCCTAAACCTTATCTATCGCTATTTCCAACGTGAGTTTGTGACCTTTCAAAATCTGCAGAACACACTGCACAGCTCAAGCTGCTCAACAGCCTTTTTTGTCACCTTCTTACCTATGCCTACACCCTCTGTGTTTGCTCAGCATCGATCTGTTCAGGATCTTCCAAACGAGCTGCTGCTTCACATCTTCAAGATTATATATGTGACCTCCCGTTTGTCCGCAGACTCGAACATGGATTTTATACTCGCCTCATCCGAGGCTGAAGGCAGTGAAAGTGAAATTCGCTCTTTCTACGAAATGCCTTATGACACGAAGTGGAACGACGATGAAGACCGGCTTTCACCTTCGCTTTTCCCATTTAGCCAAGCTGCTGTGTGCTCTCGTTGGCGCGATGTCTTGGCGGGGTGTTCCGTTTTCTGGACACGCGTCGTTATCGTAGTCGGCGAGAACGACACTCAAAAGACAGTCGCTGACTATTTCCAATGGTCTCAGGGGAATCTTCTCGAAATCTACGTGGCAACGCGAGATTCTGCTCAAAGTGATCTCCGTGAACGAGAGCAAATAGACGCGTTGATGCCTTTAATAGCCGCTCAGTTCCACCGTTGCAAGATCATCGATTTTGACCTTGTCCGACGGTCGTCCTTGCCTGATGTTCGCCGATGGTTCTCTGGTGAAGCATCGGCACTGGAGAAACTGCGTCTCGCATACCACGTTGATGACGACGACCAGAGCGCTTCCATTCCGCCCGTTAGGACCGAACCGGACCTACACACCCCAACCCCCGTCCTTGACAACGTCATACTACCCGGCTGTACTTTCTTCCGCAGCTGCACATTCCGTAGCGACTGGCCCCTTCATGCCCCAAACCTATCGCACCTCGCCCTTAAGCGATCTAGAACTATATCGACGACAGAAACCATATCTACCTCTATCATGATTGATCTCGTATCAGCGTTACCAAACATGTGTTCACTTGATATGAGGAATATACCTCTTATCGGCCACCCACCACCTCCTCAGTCCCACATCCACTTCATGAGCCTCTACTTTGAGGGTCTGGATTCGTACTCTGTGGAGGCCCTCATATCTGCGACTCTAGGAGAGCAGTCATTCAGTTTGATTCGATGTGCGCCCCAAACGCCCGTCTTCGTCTCTTGTGACTTCCTCACCTTGGTCGACATTCCAGGAGACCGCGACTTGCGTCGCCTACTCGCGGATTTCTCCCACAGGACAGAAGACCTGAAGGTTAAAAACTGTCCTAGCTTCAATGACGAGATTCTGGCCGCGCTGGCTGACGGGGGTCCGAGCCACAACCACTTCCCATCTCCGTTGTTAATGGAAATATCCCTCTCGGGCTGCACGAATTTTTCCCCTGAGTCGATGCAAATATTGATATCGGCGAGGGAGCTTGGTGCCTTCCACAGTCCCGGTTGGGTGGAACGGATAGAAGGCTTGGACGTACGAAACGGGCCACCCCTGACAGAGGAGATGCATGATTGGTTTGCAGCGAGGATTTCGCACTTTAATTGGACGGTAGCCTGAGGTAGGAGTGGTCTTTGCATAAATATCTGCTTAATTAACCTCGCTTTCCCCCCTTGTTTAATAAGTTGATAAGGCTAGCTTCTTGGCATACCCCTTCAGATACATCCATCCCTTTGCGCAACCACCTCTCGTATACTTGAGGTATCGCCTGATACGGTGATGCTTCCGGCCCTGATAGAGTAACTGCTTTTGATCGATCGTTACACTTGCGCTGAATAGACTACTGGGTGTATCCCTATCTGGCTCCCGGTCGCCAACAGGCAAGCGTAGTTGCAAATCCGCTTTGCTGTCGTCTCGACCCAGCTGCCTCCACAAATCGAACTAATCGCTCCCAGCAAACATCTCTGCGTCATCCAGTAGCACATCCACAACCTCAGTGTCTATAACCGTAGTCAAGGGCCTACCTTCAAATACTGCACACCCATAAGCTGGGGGAAATGCTGTCTTGGAAGAGCTGCAACGTTGTAAATGACCTGGTCATTGCTCATCTGCGAGCACTGTTCGGTGAAGCTGGCGAGCAGGAAAAGGTCGAGATGATTCACCACTACCGTCCCACTGACATCTACCTTTCCACTTCTCCACTTTTTTTGTGAAAAACACCATCCTTACATGCTGGAAGACTCGACAGAAGTTGACTGCCCTTGAAGGTAAAGGGGGACACCAGAGAGCTGGAAAACCCTTCAACGTTACAGCCGGTCCCCCCATCACAATCTGATTCAAGCCCGTCCATCCCAAGTGGTGGGTGTGGGAGATGACAATCATCGTCGTAGACTTGCTGCTTTCAATGCCAATATCATACAATCTCACACAAGCAAGGTGATAAACCCGACGGCTGTGAAAGCCAAGATCTGGCACCAAGCGCTACGGAAGAAGGGAGATATAGTATTACAGCTAGCCTGGAGACACAAAAAGTCATTGAAGACGTGGAAGATGAGGTCGCGAACCACCTGACACGTGAGACCATCGCACATCTTCGCCATAAGCACTACAACGTCGGAGACGAAACTACTCTCGATGGGAGATTCACCTCTGCTGTCTCCGCTATCACGCTAAATCAGCCCGGTCATACGGCCGCTTGAGTAGAATCGTGAGGGGGGTCCGTGTGTTCACTATACACTCCCAAATATCACCAGACCCGACTGTCTTTACCCAGTCTGCATTGTGCTTGCCTTGTGTTTTCTGGGCTGTTTATACACTCCATAGCTTGTCCCGTAACCCACAGCGTTATGAGGGCTCGTGTTGTTTCTTGTGGAATCGATGCCCTTCGACTATGCCTCTAATTCTACATGAACCCATCAAATCTAACACCCAGCAAAAATGCATGCGGAGCAGCGCAGTTCCTGCAGAATCATACGGGAGTCCTCCACTAACTCGCATCGACAAAATCTGGAGGGAGCTGGAGTAGGAGGGACCGGCAACATGGGGAGCTGTATAGCCTGAGGACTCACGTCAACTAGCCACGCCCAGCCCTGCTTTCGCTACATCCATTGCCCGGTAACCAGCGGTGGAAGGCACAGATGCAGTGGACATCGCGTGAATGCAAATCACTATTAAATGAGGAGAGGAACACGCCACACAGGCACGCGAGGGTAGAGAGGAATGCCCCAGGTAGGAAAGTGCAGATTACCGCCAAAGATGAGATTTTTCCGTTGTGCGCGGGGCCGTTGGGGTAAGTGCATCCCAGCTGAAGACCTGAGCGTGGCTGGTTGAGGACGCCAAGACGCGGCACCAAGACAACCCTGAGGCCTCGAGGGACGTTGGGAGGCATTGGTGGAGTCGAAACGGGATTTTGAGGTTACGCAAGTAGGGAGAGAGGAATTCAAAAAGACCAGCACTGGGGCCAACCCCTGAGAGGACTTTAGAAACCTTACACTGACACCTTTTACCCACCCCACCCCGCATCAACACAGGGTGAACGATGCTTGAGAGGGTTGTACAGCTGGCTACTATCAGATGTGAGGGGCTAGGGACATCCGGTTGCGCGGACATACGGGATGGTGTGCCTTGACGCCAAGTGTCCCTGCTGGTCCTCGGAAGTTAGTCTGATGGCTTGTTACGGACTTGACATGAGTTAGATATCGAGTTGTGAGAACTGCGCAACGGAATCGGAATGCAAGCACGCAGACGAAGAGGAAGCCTGCGATTCAAAGGCATGGTTCGAGTCGGCGCTTTGAAGAGGAAGACGGATGGCGGAGCAGGGAAAGCAAGAAATAGGGGGAGAGGGAAGGAGATTGGGAGAACAATCACGCAATCGGTCACCGCGTAGTACTCTACGCTACAACGACACTGAGGCAACGGTCCCGTGGGGTGGGACTGCACGGGTCACTAGCCCTAGGTCAGCAGGGCTCTGAAGCGCGTGGCTCCCAGGCAGAAGTCGGATTCGTCTCGTGACATGATTGAACGCCTTTGTCGCATTCGAACCTGGGGCGCACCCAATGCTGATGCGCGAGATTGCCCGTCTATGCATGGTAGTCCGCCTTTGTTGACTTGGATAGTTTTGATGTCGCACTCGAAGGGGAACAGTTCAAAGCGTAAGGCGGTGCAGAAGTTAGGAGTAAGATTCCGAGTGAGCAGATACGCATAACCGGATGGTACGGTACACGCAGCAGTCCGTTAGTGGCGTCGAGGATAGGGGCAATATTCGTGTGATAAGTATCCTGGGACGCGCAATCGACACGCGTCGCCGCAGATCGCAGCTAGTACCAGTGTTACTTATGGGCAAGACTCGGATTGTCGTGCTACGGGAACGTCGGTGCTCATTGTACCGGTGATGACGCGATGATGCCACTAGTCTCTGGCCCCGGCCCACGTTCAAGTTCGACGACAACGTTGCATGCCGAGACCTGGAGTGCGAGGAGCCTCGTGTGGACAGCCTAGAACGGCGTCTTCCCGCAATGATTTTATCGATGGATGCGTTGACATGGGTTTCGATGGGGCCATGCCAATGGATGAATGGTTCGTTCTTTGATGGCATGGGATGCCTTCCAGTGGTAGCCCTCCTGCCCTGCTGTTTGGCCTGGGGATGATGAAATATTAGGAGGCTTCTGATTCGTCCTTTGCGAGCCCTGAATCATGAGACAATCCAAGAGATGAAAAGAAGCGGGTATATGGGCATAATGGATCGACACGCGTTGGAGGCTTGTACGCGGAGGCAGTGTCGGGAGTGAACTAGTGACTTGATCGTGATTTGGATGCTACGATGGTTATCAGTGCGTGGGTGGTGCTGTACTACATTTCTTTCTTCTACTACCCCAAAGACCAAGTGCTACTGCAAGTACCGTGACTGAGGACGTTGAAGCCCCACTCGCCATAGCCGCGGAGTATCGACCTATAAAGGAAATTGGAGGGGCGGGTGTTGCCGCGTTGTTCGGGCTGACTGGGCTGAATTTGTATGGTTCCTCCTGTTGCACTGCCGCCTTGTCGAACGTCGCTCAAACAACCTTTCCTTTCTCTTAGGCCTTTCAACGAATCAGTATCATATTTTGTTGTATCTTCAGAAAACACAACCCCCTTCGTATATTTCTCGGCGTCGCTCGCTAACTCGGGCGTCTATATCGCTTTTGGCTGTGGTAGGCTAGCTGTAGTGTGACGTGCTTTGCTGACCTCCATTACACCACCAAGCGTCCTTGTTATTGTTTTCGAAAACCGTACTTATAAACATCATCCTCATCGACACACTCCCCTTCTTTAACATCTTAATCATGGGCCAAACCGTCTCTCGTCGTCGTCCCCATTCCTTGGCCATCCCCGAGCCATTCCCCTCGTCCACTCCCTCCCAACAATCGCAAGAAACTGACGCCGACACCAACCCCGCCACAACCCGCACCCGTACTCGCCGCTCTACACTCTCCCTCCCCCACCGCTTACTTTCATCACTCTCAAAGCCCTCGTTAAGGACACGCTCAAGCACTTCAAGGCTCTCCACTTCTCCCTCTGCACCTGCAAGCTCCGCTACCAGTAATAACTCTTTACTCGTACCGGTTCCTATCCCTGAAGAAACACCGAGGGGGAAGAAGAGGCGATGGAGGCTCTCGAGGAGGGGTAAGAGTGTCGGTGGCGCAGGAGGTACAGGCGCAGATCCAGCCGAGGCAGGGAGGAGCGGAGATGCTGTATTAGCGGAGGAAGGAGACGAAGATCGTGGCGTCATCGCCGACGAATTTGGTGTCATCCGCGACCGTGTGCCCGAGGGTTCGTCGAGTAGGAAGGGGAAAGCGAGGGAGGTCGAGTCTATCATTGAGAAGGACGAAGAAACAATCGATTCAACTCCCATCGCTTCTTCGTCGAATACACAACCGACCCCGCCTCTTGTCGCTCCTTCGCCACAACTCCTGGACGACACTGAAGACGAAGTTGTGATCGCGCCCACCGAGCAACCACCAGCGCAACCATCACCAGCGCCACAACTAACATCATCAATTGCGCCCACTCCACAACCGGTGCCCCGAGCCACACCCCAAGCATCACAACAACAACAACAACAACAACAACAACAACAACAACAACAACCCCCTCCACTACCACCAACCCAACAAGCGACCATACACCCGCGTCACTTCCCTCCCCCCGGAACACTCGTAGTCGTGCAGGGTGTCGTACACACCACTGACGTTCCTCGGCCTTCTGTTGATGCTCAGAACCCTGGCAGCACCGGTAACGGCAACAATAATGCCACCGCAGTCTCTGGAGCTGCCAACTCGGATGCAACAGGGAATGGAACTGGCAATGGGGCTGGGAGCGCACCACGCTCATCCTCGGTACCCCCCGGCTCACGAACCCGGGATCGGCTCTCGGCTCGACCCACTAGCATGCTTCCCGCTGTTCCTTCTTCGCCTTCCGCTGACACTTCGGACACTGACGCAGTTCGAGGCCGAGAGAGCCGTAGTGGGGCGGACAACAGACAGAATAGGGAAAGCGAGAGAAGGGAGCGTAGAGAGAGCAGGGAAAACAGGAACCAGACTGAAAGGGAGGGAAGAGGCGAGGAAGACGATGAAGAGGGTGGGCACCGACACGCGCACGGTATCTCGATGGCTCAAGGACCGGTGGGCGCGAGTGGATTGTCGGCAAGTAGCATCGATGTGTTGGGGACGCTTTTGAGGTGGGTGTTCCATTCGTTCGCCTCTATTCCGTTTGTTTCGCTCTTTGACGATTAACTAAACTGGTGGGCCCTTTTAAAACAGCGTCGCAGCAGCAGCAACAGCAGCATCCCTCCTAACCGGTTCCTCAGAACCAATCTTCTCATCTGGTCTCGCACCTTCACCCCCTGGATCTCATCCTCCGCATCCCCCCAACGCCTCCCACCCATCCCACGCCCACACAAATTCGACCTCAAATAACAGTACTTCAGGTATCCCCACCGAGCGCCCCCTCTCGCCCACCCCCACATCCGACGCAGGCCGCATGAGACACGTCTGGAGCTCGTTGCGCGATCGACTCGGGCTCGGCGCATCTGCCCCCCCTTCCACCTCCGCCTCTTCCATCCCCAGTGGGAACCCCAATTCCAACTCAACCAACGAAGCGCAGGGCCAAGTCCGCCCCCGAGACGCACGGGAGATAATGCTCGCTGAAATGGCGAGGGCGTTCAATCTCGGTCTTGGACTCGGTCCCGGCACCGGCTCGGGATCAGGGACTGCGGTACCGGGTATGGGTGGTCCCGGGGCGAATGTGAACTCGGGTGGGGTGAGGGTGCGTGCCTCCGGGTACGCTGACGAGAGTGAGGGTGAGCGAAACGGTCCATCCTCTCCTCGTCGGAGCGAAGGAGGTGCTGGTGAGGCAGAGGGAGGAGAAGGAGCAGGCGCAGGCGAAGGGGAGCAACCCCTCCCCCCGCCAGACTCCTTCGAGCGCTTCCTGATGGATCTGCAAACCGACCTTCGTATCGCGCTCATGCAGGAACATGACATTGGCGTCGTAGAGGGTAATCGTGAGGATGCTACGCCTCGTCCGGAAGGACCTGCGGAGGATGGTGCGGAGGAGATCGACGACGACGAAGAGCTCCCTGAACTGCGCTCCCTCTCTTCTGACTCCTCTGACGCCGACGAGCGCCCTCGGGTGTACGATAGCGATCGGGACGATGACCTCATCCTCGGGTTCTACGAAGACCAAGACGATGAGGATGATGAGGAAGACGCAGACGCCCAAACAGCCCACGAGCAACTAAGCGGCCGTACATCTCCCGCCGTTTCCGCCCTCGGAATCCGCCCATCGCATTCTCCCGATACAGACTCCCCTACTGCCTTCCACACGAGCGCCGGCTCTTCCCCTATATCTGGCGCAGACGCTGGGCAGTCGTTATCTACAGCAATCTCCGATACGACTATCACCGATAACGATAAACCCCAACACGCTGATACAGCACCACCACCATCACGCGTTTCAGGCGCTACACGTATAGGGTCTTCATCAGACGAATTGGAAAGGGGCAACACGGGGCAGGAGGCTGTTGTAGGTGCGGCTTCGAATGGGGGTGAGGGGGGTGTGGGTGGCAGTTGTAGTAGTACCGTTGCTGTGCCGACGCACCAAGCCCAGGGTCCCTCAAATGCGAACACAGAGTCTCCTGGGGTTGGTTCTTCCCTTCTTGGACCTCCCATCACTTCGTCGTCTGTCGACAGGACTGGTGGTGTTGGTGCTTCGACCTCTGCGTCTACCGCTGTTCCCTCTACCGCGCCGATCCCACCCGTATCGTCGTCCGCGAACACCGACTATCATTCTGACGCAGGGCCCAGCGCAGGGACAAACCCAACCACAAACGCCGCACCAGCGTCAGCAGACCCAACCATGCCTCTCCCCTTCCGTCTCCCATTCGCAGGAGGCTCAGCCTCGCGCACCGAGCATACAGCGGGCGGAGGCATCAATTGGTGGCGGATGTATCGGTTCCCTGCGATCTCGTCGCCCGCGAATGGAAACGTGCCACAGGGTCCACAAGCGCAAGGGGTTCCTTCGTCGACATCACAATCTCATGCTCCATCACCGCTGACTTCCTCTTCTCCTTCTTCTCGCGTCCCAGCACAAGGTCCGGGTTCGTCTTCGCGTGCACAAAATGAAACGGACCACACGTCGCCTCGTGGGGAGGAGCAAGTCCAAGGAATACACAGTGGGGTTTCTGGGTCTGTCCAGCAAGGAACTGGGACTTTCGCTTCTACCTCTCCCTCTACGAACATGTTCCCCGAGACGCTATCTGCCACCAACGCGCATACACCCAGAAGCGGAAGCCCGTCCACCGGCCAAAACAATCCGCCTTCTTCAACCACCACGAACGCACCTGAACCCCGCGGGAACGTCGTTGTCCCTGTCATAGTCGTTGGCTTGCAGTCTGTGAATATGGAGAGACAGGCGCCGGGTACGCCCCATCCGCACGGTCCACATCATCATCATCACCACCATCATCATCATCACCCGCATCATGTCCATCCCCATCCCCACCCGACAGAAGACGAAGAGGCAGGCGAAGGCACGGAGTTCGACGGCTTCCCCCACCCCATGCCGATGGGGATGCCCATGCCTATCCCCATGCCCATCTCCGAGCCCCCCGAATCTGGGTCGCCGCACCAACAAGGAGCAGGCGGACGCGGACGAACGTGGCAAAGCCGCGCAGCGAACGCGATCAGGAATCTGAGGCCTGGTACGGCGAGGAGGACCGGCGGGTCGGGGGCTGAGAGCCCGACGCCTGTGGAGACGCCCGGGTCGAGGACGTTTTTGATCTATGTTATTGGCGGTGAGTGTTTTGTTCGGCTTTGGACGGCCTGGGGTTTATGAGGGGAGGACGGTCGTGCTGACCGTGTCTGTTTGTTTGTGCGTATGCAATTAGGGTATTACCCACCGGATCACCAGATCATCACGGGCGGGAATTTGGATTCGTTCGAGGCGTTGTGGTACGCTCTTTGGCTTTTTTCGAGTAGTTGGTGTTTGCTGAGTCGTCTGGGATGGATAGGGAGCTCGCTGAGCTGTTGGGCCAAGTAAAGCCCCCGACAGTGTCCAAGGAAGAAATCGAGAAATCCGGACTTGAGATTATCAAAGCTTCCTCGCTCGAGGAATACGAGAAGGAAGGACGGGTGTCGAGCAATTGTATGGATCGGGTACGTATTCCTTCCCTTCTCCCCCTCTTACCCATCCCCGCGAAAGATGTTGCATGACGCTGACCCTCCCCCCTCCCCTCTTTCGAAATTTAGTGCTTAATCTGTCTGGACGACTACACCCCCGAAGACGACCTCCGTGTGCTCACTTGCCGACATGCGTTCCATCAGGGATGTGTGGATAGGTGGCTTGAGACGGGGAAGAATAATTGTCCGGCGTGCCGTTCCAAGGTTCGTTATCCTCCCGCTATTTCATATCGTTTTTCGTGGTGTTGAGTTGTGGCCTTGATTTTGTGTAGGGCGTTAGTAACGAGAGCAGCACGTCAGCGGATGCGTCCACCTCTGCTGCACCCTTAGAACCGGCTACTGCATGATCGCGGACTCACTCATAATCATTTCACTCCTTTACTGAAACAAGAAAAAATAACACAAACGCTCCTTCTACAGTTTTTCCTCAGTCTCTCACTTTTTTTTTGTTGAAATTCAATCCAGATATTGATTGTAGCAAATGCCTCATTTTCTTTCCCCTTCTCTGTCCACTTGGTAGCGCCCCCCCAAGCACAAGATATATCTGCTAGCTGTTTAGTACATTTTTTCTCATTCATTCTTACTCGTCCCAAATGAAAACATATACAATCCCTCAAATCCATTGCACAGCTCACATCTCATCCCTGCTTGTTCATTCATTTCTTTCTTCGTGTACCGTTACATTGTGGCATCTAGAACAAATGGACTAAGTTATCTGCCTGACTAGCTTGAACGGCCAAGTTCATTCAGACAGAGGTAATAAATGAGGCGGATTTAATTCAGTGACACTGGGAGGTGGTAGGTAAATACATCACTAAAAGCTCATGCCCGCTTAGCGGTGATCCCAGCCTCTTTGAGCTTCGCTAATAGCTCATCGACGTTTTCCACCTGTCGACAGCGTTAGCCTTTTCTAGGAGAGAGACGTGCAAGGAAGAAAGCGCACCTTGCCGCCACCAACGCGCTTTGGAGGTTCCACGACTTTGATGGTTTCTAAGCGGGGAGTGAGGTCTACACCTAGGTCTGCGGCCGTTAGTTTTTCGAGGGGCTTCTTCTTGGCTTTCATGATGTTGGGTAGGGAGGCATATCTCGGTTCTAAAAGATGTGAGCTGAGAGAGGGCTGTGTTCGTTGACGTGGTAGTGGCTTACCATTTAGGCTATGATGTGTCCAGTTTAGTGACGTTCGATGTAGTATGAGGAGGCCGCTCACCGGAGGTCCGTCGTGATAATGACGGGCAATCTACACCTAAGTTCCTCCAACCCTCCGTCGATCTCCCTCGTAACATTCGCCACCTTCTTCTCCGCATCAACCTCGACCTTGCTCGCAAACGTCGCCTGTCCCCAGCCCATAAGCCCCGCAAGCATCTGCCCCGTCTGGCCTGCGTCATCGTCAATAGCTTGCTTTCCCAGTATCACCACGTCAACGCCCTCCTTCTGGCGCTCGATGACGGCTTTGAGGGCTTTGGCGACCCCGAGGGGTTCCGGAGGTGGAGAGGACTCGGGGATCTCGACGTGGATGGCGGCGTCGGCGCCCATGGCGAGGGCGGTGCGGAGTGTCTCGGCGGATTTGGGGGGCCCGATTGTGACGACCTTGATGGATTTAACAGCGTCCTTTAGGCGTTCTCGTATCCGGACTGCTTCTTCCACCGCTGCAAGGGAAACGAACGGGTGTGAGCGACCGCACGGGTCTCTCGTTCAGCACGAAACGCACCGATCTCGTCGAATGGGTTCTGTAGCGCGTGGGTGTGGGTGTGTAGCGTTAGGGGATGACGGCGAGGGAGGATGTGGACATACCATGGAGTGTTTGACATTGAGGTCGATGCCTGTCTGCTCGGGGTTGACACGGATCTTGACTGCATAGTCTACTGCCCTGTTATATTTCATTTCTTAGTGTCTTTGATTGAGTGTAAGGTCCTGAATAAATACCGCTTTACTGGGACGAGAATGTTGAGCAAGCGTATAGCAGAAGGCCTCATCCTCGAGGTTGGAAAGTAAAAAGTATCAAGTCGGGGTGTCTACTCGATGAGTCGGAACTCGGAAATGTCGTTGGCTAAATAGGTGCCGTAAGTAGCCCCGTGATTCTTGTCGCGGTATCGACCACTCGGCCCTCTTGCTTGACTTTTGCCCAGTTGCTCGGTGGTAAGCCTTGGACTGGCGAACGGGCATCACGATGTACACATGCATGGGCAGATTGTCAGACCGTCGAAACAGAAACTTAGGAGCGCAAAGATGTAGTACGGAGGGATACTAGGGCAACATGCAGCTACTCAAGGTCGAACCACGGGGAGCATCGCAAAGGATGCGGAGCACCCTCGACTACTTTGGTGTGCACTGTGTTGTCACTGATTCTCAGCACACTGATTGTGGTATATTTACGACCTCGTGTACAGGTGCGTCTCCGTTCGAAGTTCAGCTCGGGTTTGGATGCACTCTCAGTAATAGATTTTTCCGCGTTATGAAATACTGTCATTGAATTCGAAGAACAAACCAGACGCACGAGAAATGTACATTGACATGACGATACGGTATCGCCTGATTGAGGTCCCTTTAGAAGGTCTCAACGACCACTTCAAAGGGAGGAGACAAGGGTTCCCCTTCTTTGGCTCAGAATTGACCCTTGGCATAGGCATGGGCATCCTGGAGGGGTCGAGCGCGGCTTGCTGGACCATATGATCAAGGAGCGCTTTTTTTCTCCCCTTTAGAACCTATCCGAGCTCTTCGAAGTCACGTATCATTACCAGTTGCCAGTATCGGCAAGCGCCACCCGATGCAATATCCCAAGAATATCGTTCTCGCCTCTTTTGAAACATGGTATCGACGACAGTCACCGCTTTTATCGAATTGAACACTTGCGTCGACATGAAATCGTTCGTCGCGGAGTATTTACCCCTGTCTTCTATGACCACGTCGAACAGTATGCGATTACTGTGCTGCGTCCCAGTAGAGGTTTCAGGGAGCGGCTCAAGTGCGAGCCATAGGCGCCAATGGTAGTTGTTCTCGCCAGATATGGAAGAGATGGTCTTGGTGCAGGTCACAACGAATCTCGAGACATGTCGGTCGTGGTCCTCTGAGGGGATCGCATCGTCTGTTTGTCACGTCGGCATGATCTAGAGTAAAGGTTTCAGTAGGTGAGAGGGCTCGCTGATGGAGAGACCTGGGTCGAAAGGCTCACATTTTATACCTGACACCAACAGCGCCGCACTCAGCCGAAGCCGATCTCCTCGGTACTGTCGCACAACTGCACGACAACAGAACGTGACAGTTTTGAGGCGCGACGCGTGAGTTGCGATTCAATTTGGCGTCTCTTCAAGCCTGCCCCCATCGACTCGGAGCGGCAGCAATCACTCAGTCTGTCCCCTGCTTTATGCAGTTCATCCCGAAATGTCAATCTGACATGCTGCAGAGCAGAAAAATGAAAACTACATAAACTATCTTCGTGTTGCAGTTGAGGCAGGCACGATCCGAGCCTCTTGTTTGGTAAAGCAAAGCCGAGGCCCAATAGGGCCTTGGTCGTAAAAATGCGAGGCCTCTCGCAGTCAAGGACCTAAGACAATGCTGCCTCTGAGCGAGGGGCCACTCTGGAACAAAGCATGACGGCAAGGCTTGGAGAGTCGACAGTATAAAGAGCAGCCGTGAACACCTCGGTTTCTTCAGTTCAACAGCTCTTTAGCAGTTTAACCCATCACCTCTTCTCTCTCTTCTCTCTCATCTTCCTAGCCACCTACATCATGTTCTCCAGCCTCGTCACTATCCTCCCCTTCGTCGCCCTCGTTGCTGCTGGTACCGGGTCGCAGTGCAACACCGGCCCCATCAACTGCTGCAACAGCGTCCAGCAGGTGAGCGCACCCCGACGAACTGTCCAGCATTTTTTTTTGATACTAATAATTGAAACGTCAGGCATCGCAAGTTTCGAACCTAGAGTCTCTCTGTGGTGTCACCCAAGCTGATGCCGGTGTCCTTGGTCTCGTTGGCCTTGACTGCACGCCTATCACGGTCATCGGTACTGGGTCTGGCTGCAACGCTCAAGCACAGCCCGTCTGCTGCACGAACAATGACTTCGTAGGTCATATATGCTTTGGGGGAGGTCTGGCTTGACTAACTTATCTGGCATAGAACGGCGTGGTAAACCTTGGGTGCTCGCCTGTCAACATCAATGTTTAGACGATGTGTCTCGTGATGTAGGGGGTGACGGAGCGGAAAACGTTATGGAGTGCCAGTGGACCAGATATCTCGGGGGCTCTTGCGATGTCACGTAGTAGCTGTCGTTATAATTGATGCTTTGTTCAGCGGTTTTCTCGTTATGGTTTTGAAAGCAGCGCAGACGTTTGATTTATGATCTGGGTAGCGTCGTTGCCAGTGTACGAGGCTCAGTCTCATTTAAGCGGACCCAAGAGTCGAGGTAAGATACACGTTATGCGGCTCTAGATATGGTGGATATTGGAAGGTCATTAAACACCTGCCCACCGAGATGGAGTCAATTGCCGGCCATGAGTGAACCACTACCTCCCTTCATGCGCGAGATATCCACAATGAGTGAATTGATCTGACCAAGTCTGGATCCCTGGGTTTTTGAAACCACGTTAGTTCGAGGAGCAGGGGAGTGGGCCCTGAGCCGGAAGCACGTTTATAATCATGATATGGAATGATTAGTTGCAACCCCTATACATGCATGAAACAAGTATAGTCTTTCATCAGGACCTGTCCTCAGCCCAACTCAACCCAGCCCGTCCCCCAGGATCGACACAAGTCCAAGGTCCTCGGCGCGCTTGTTGGGCGATCTCTGACGATCCTTCTTCACTGCCAAGAGAGTGCGTGAATCCGTTCTCCGAAGCTGTGAGGAAACTATCTGCAAGAACGAACACCTCACTTGTCTCTCCCCAAACCTCGGGCGTGGATGCAGACAGTGGGTGACGCAGGATTAGCGGTATAGGGCACCATATCATAATGGTGCTCCCACAAATTCAGCACTCATATACATCGAAGTTTGGATTGACTTATAGACTCTATACTTCAAATTTTCAAACCCGGACGCTGAGCAGCTGGACAAGGGGGGTGACTTTGCGACCCCGAGTGGGATTGGTTCAATCCTCATGCGGCAGGCAGCGAACGCAGTAGCGTCGACGTCCAGGAGCTCCAGAGAACCTTGCAAAGCAGATGCGCCTCGCTCTCAGGCTTGAAAGCTTGACTACTCTGTTTGACGTCACGTTATCAATTCGAAAAATACACTGACTGTGGTGTATATTGGGCGTCACGTATAGGTTACTTGCGTGGTCCTCGCTGTGATCGAACGGTCTCAACCTAGGTCTCCCAAGCTGCGCCTCACAATATTGACTACTTACTTGCCGGCCGAGGTTGTATTGACCGTTGGTGTAAGACCCGTCTACTCACTCCGAGTCTCGACTCCCCACAAGCCTCGTCTCTGAGTCATCTCTCTCTCTCTTCTGGAAAGTGAAACGAGAGTCCGCGTTGTTAATAAATACTACAAGATATGGTATAGCATGAAAAATAGATTGACTATTACTGTCAAAGCTACAATTTTCAGCACCTCGCGCTTAAACGGCATCCCATCACGCTTCGTGTAGTGCCGGTGAGGGGGTGAAGGGCTGCATTGCGATTTGGAGCACTTGAGTGGGACGTGTCGTGGTGACGTAGACATCCCGACAAGCTGCACGTCGGATATGCAAGATCAGACGGCAGCCCCCAACGACCCCGATGGCCTGAGGAAGGCCTTCCGGCACCTCTGGCCATTGAAACTGTGTAGGTGTTTGGACATGACGCCATGTTTTTACAGAGACAGCACCGCGACATACCCCATATTTCTGTCGTACCACAATGTTAACGACGAATGTAGACAGAATTCTACTCGGCGGCGAGCCAGTCAGAGAACTGCTTACAATCCGCTACCAAACAAAGAGACTCACCCAACAAAGTATACTGCGTTTCCCATGACAACCACGCCTCCAAGATGTCTGCCACTGGCCGACATTGGCCTACAGTACTCATTCGAGCGCTGAACACCAAATCGGACAGCGAGGAGGAACAAGATCGACTCAAAAGTGACTAGTAGCAACCAGAAGCTGTAGAAGAATATAGGTCGGTTCATCAAGTCCGCAATACCGATACATATGAAAACTCCAGGCAGAAGTTCAGAGGCGACTTTGCAAAGGGAGAGAGGAAGCACAGCGTATTGTGAGGATAACTGCAACATCATGTAACCGACCTTTTACTCACCGGTGTCGGTAGCGTTCGCCATTCCGAGGATCGTCGACATAGCTACGATTTCGGCGATGTAGGCTCCTCCCACCGAGAATAGGAGCTTCTTCGAGCAATTATAGAGTGCATATAGACGCACTTGCAGGATGACTGTGGTTGATCTCAGTCGAGGGTTTCGTTGATGATGTGCGACAAATTATTTACACTGCACAAGCCACAGCGTGAGAGAGGCAGGCCATCCTTGCAGCCCAATGAAGACTTGACCTATGTAATCCTTAGTGGATTGAAAAAGAGGGCAAGGCAAGCTTACAGCTTTTCATCAGGGTTGTGCATTAGAACGACTTCAAGTCAATGACACTCGATACTACAATTTTGACCACGTACAAATTCTGGAATGGGCTTAGTGCAAGGGAAAGCTGTGAGCAACCGGAGTCTCACATCGTTGGTTGAATGCGGCTGAACCAAGAATGCTGAGTACAAAAGAGAGATGAGAGAGAGAGGTGTCTGAACATGGAGAGACACACAAAAGACATTCAGCCTATGATCAATGAATGAGAGGTATAAACTTTGTAAAACGTAAAATCAACGCACAACGCGGCCGCAGTCCCGCCGTATCGCAACTGATTTTCGTGGGGCGTTAGAAATTATCAGACAGCGCGGTTGGTATACTGAAATCGTACAATGACGTATAGTACCGTGCTCAGCGATCGTGATCTCTTCTGCAAAGTCCATGTGATTAACGTAATCGAACGACAGTCGTGGAAGTAACAAATACCCAGATGTGTTCGACCTACATGAGCGACTCGTTAGCTAAGGCTTTTACCATGATCGAGCAGGGTCACCTCTTGATCAAAATTTAGAACTAGGCGCGCAACAGTGAGCAAAGCTTCACGAAAAACTGGAGACGCACTGTGGTCGTATACTATGACAATATATGGTGCCACTATAGCACGATTAGTACACAAGATAAAATCACATCGGGTTGGCTTAGCTTGCTCACATTGACTCATACGAAAAACCTGAATAATTTCGACGGTGTTGAGATATTCGTCTTGAATCTTCGACTCGGACATTGCGAATGGTGGAAACGGTGAGAGAATGGTTCGATCGTCCAGGGTGGAACGCGGTCTCTGAGGCCCTTTAAAACGAATTTTTTGGCTGCTGTACTGCGAATGCTTGATGATCATGATGCGGTTCCGGTGCTCGTGGAAGAATATCCTGTTTATCCGGTGAGACATCAAAGAAAAGGATGAAATCGTACTTACTGGTGCTACTTGGAATACCGAGGGCTTGGTTAAGAATATACCTGATTGTTCGGAACTTTTTTCTGATGCAGGATGATGACCTAGCCTAGCCCGACTCACTTGCAAAGATGTTAGCTATCCAAGAGCTGTTAAACGACTGGAACTGCCCTGATACAGAGTGGGAAGGTTAAGTTGCAGCGCGTACGATTTCAGTGTACTTACTAGCTGCCAGTGCAGCGTCATTCCAGTGGGGACATCATCATTGAAGAGATGTTCAGCCTTCCACATGATAGCGAGAAACAAAGTGGTCACCGTCCCCGGCACGAACTAGTCAAAGCGCATCAGGCCCCTCAAACGTGCACTGCGAACTGGACCTGTGATTGAAGGACGTTCGCCACTAACTTGCATGTTTTACTACGACTAGAATGCATAGGCTGGACTCCCTGGGTGGATTTCCACCACGCCCTAAATATAACATAATCAGC